>JAHZNE010007310.1:0-20505 GCA_027744055.1 Callyntrura sp. NNG-2020 | reverse complement strand
TTGATCAGTTTTATTTATCTCTTTCGGTGTAGTTAACCAGCTTTAAATAGTTCACCTGTCGACTTAGAAAAATGTCAACAAATTTACGCAAGAAACCCTATTTGACAATTTACGATTAAATGGTTTAGCGTTTTAGAACTAATTTTTTTATCATGTTTCAACTTTCTCCTGTTGAACATGACAGCTAACGACTATTTATGTTACAACATTGCTTTTCAACGTCCTAATAGACACAATGGTTTGACGGGATTTGATTTACCTGTACTTATGTTGTATACTGGATGATTTTGAGGATTTGTATGTACTTTTATTCACCGTATTCATAGATGCATTCTTATTGTGTGATACCGCATTTCATACAAATTACACCAACATTTTTACATTCCCATTTCGCGGAATTCCTTTGAATAATGTCTCATGCTACACGATATTTGCCCAATAAATATACCTATATGGTTCTGAGGGAACAAAAACTATATTTAGCAACACATTTTCCAAACCTCTACTTTGGGAATCTAATTTTTCCCCAAGTGCCGCTCTTTATTAGGGTTACATAAGTACGTTGTCAGTGTAAAATAATATATTGGTCGTCCACTGATGTGTGATAGAGATTGTTAGCAGCAGTTTATCTTTTTCAAGCATGAAAGCAAAGCAACATTGAATCCGCTGTATATTTTGGTGTGCTTTTGTGAAACGTAAAACCTTTATTGAAGTTTCATTGTGTCTTGTAAGGTCAACAAAACCATCGTTCTCAAGCCACGTTGTCCATTACAACCATAATCAAACCACACGAAAGAAACAATCTAATTCGTATACAAAACATGTGAATGCAATAACGATAGAAAGAATATGTGATTGTGATTACCTTTTTACTTGGTCGTAAACCCCACATTTGTAGAAAAGAGTGCGATAAATGAATTCACATATCATCGAGTCAAATGTAGCCTTTCTCTCCATAAAAAGGGCTAGCTTTATCCAGTGTATAGCATGTGGACACTTGAAATATTACTTTGGGGTAACTTCCTTTAATGAGATAATCATTTTCACCCTGCAGAATGTCACCTTTCCGGTGAAAAACAGCTCGTTTTGCAAAGGTGTGATGTGCATCGGACACAAACATAAATCTCTCCTGTCTAATATCTCCTCCTCGTGACAAAGTTCTACGCGCCGTGGTAAGTATATACTGTACTACGCACTAACCAGAAGCGAGTTTCACTTTTCTTAAGTGAAAAACAGGGGTGCAGGCAAGCGAGCACGGTAAACTGAAGTTATATGATTCGAATTCACAAGAAAGCAGTGATCTCATTTCATACTTCCTTTGGACAACATAAAGTAAGGAAACTGTGATAAAGTTGCTTGATCACCATTTGAAGCAGCGTGTAGCCACACGTATTTTCAGTCACGACTCACTGCACCAGACTAGCTTACGGATGTTACAGGGACGATGAGCAAGGAATGGAGTTTTTGCAGGGTTATAAATGGGAAACGTGATACTGCTATGCTAAGCCAATGAAAACTGCAACACATTTTTAGTGAAAATGGTGTACTATCTCTCTCTCTATGTGTGTGTGTGGGTGAGACTGTCATTTTCTCTAACCGAAGACCCATCCTATAGAACGCACTGCTGGAGGGACCGCAGTACCTTTGGCACCATAACGGAATATACATTTCATTACGGTTCGCTAAACTTCCGGACGACTTGACAGGAGAAAGAAAGAAAATACTGCAAAACTGTTAACAGAAATCAACCGTGCGTAAACCTCCTAATTTATAAAGATAATGCTTTTAATAGTCAATCCCAACCAACAAGCAGCAGCAACACAAAAACTTCGGTGCCGCCAGTTGCACGAGACAGTCAGAAGGTAGATTTTGTTTGCATCTTCTTCATTGCCATTCTTACCTCTCATTTCGACTTTGATGGTAAACGGAGGAGGATATCCCATTTCATAGTGCTCACTACTGGGTTGCAACGTAATATTTACTCGTAAAGCTTGCGCGAATATGTCCCAAAAATATGAATTTTTCGAAAATATGATGTCTTTTGTCTCACAAAAATGATATAATGATCTGGACCAACTTTTCATATGAAAGTAATTTATTCTATTTCCGGTTACAAGCAATGATTCCAAGTGCTGATAGTCGTTACCGTGATTTTTTCACAATTTACTTCACTACAACCACACTACTTCAACTTTAAGTAATATGGCTAACAGTCAGTCGAACTACTAGAATTGCATTGTGTATTATCTGTAGTAAGAAGTAGTAATAAATGTCGTACAAAGAAATATTTAATAGAAAAATGAAAACGACAAATTGTTAGATGCAACGTTGAATTCGTTGCATAAAATAGCGGTTTTGTTTCCAAAAACAGTTTCGGTTATGTGGAGACATAATCCCATTACATTACAACTACAACAAAAAAATCTGATCATGAAAGTCATTTTATAAGATTATGTTACACATCCTCGTTGCATAACTTTTCAATACCACTGTCATTAATTGCGGTTTATAAAGCCCAGTCGAGTTGATGCTATTTTCACAGTCGTTCGTTTAAAATGATTTTTCAAATGAAAGTGGTTTTGCAAATGCAAACTAGCTCATCTCATTGTTACTGAGAACAATGTAATTACTTCCGGTCTATGTATTATTTTGTGTGTATCTCGGTTTCTTATTCACACGTGTAACTTCATACTGAATGTCCTATTGAAGTTCGGAAAAGTTCAAATTCGCAGGGTCGCGTAGTTTAGTACGCGTTCCTCGACAATATCACCTACACATATTGCTCCGCGCACACGAAAATCTCTGTACATGCTTCTTTTGCTCTTTTCTTTTCACAAAAGTCTATTAAAATACGTCCCTTAATGTGCGCTTCCGTCGTCAACTTTTTTTTCTCTTGTCATTGTTCTCCCTTTTGGCTTAACCAAAATGTAAAACTTAATAATGCATAAATTTACTTGTACCAAACAATAGAAGAAAAATAAGACTTTTGAATACAAAACGAATGCTTACTTCTATCCCTGTTGCTGTAAACAGGGAATCTCCTTGCATTTAACGAAGATAAGAAGCTTAAAAGATTTATTCGTAATTTATATTATGAGTAAGCCTCTCCTCTGCCTCTTCCAGTTCACAAAACCTGTCTTAAAGAAGCAAAGTCTTCGAGCAAGAATGCCTAAAAATTGTCGCGATAATGGCGCTCTACTTATGGTACGAAACGAGAAGTATTCTAGCATTTTCAGAGTTACAGAAATGTCACAACTTACATCAGGGAAGGTACAAGCTTTTGTTCGTGTACCCGTCCGTATAAATCGTACAAAAACTGCATAAATGCCGGCACCAATTTTTTCCTCCCAACACACACCAAAAAAAATTATTGTCACTGACAGAGATTAAAGACATACATGAATACACTACTGCTCGTATTGAAACGCAAGACAGAGACGAATAGACTTGAGTGAGAGAGAGAGAGAGAGCATTGTTGTAACTGAAGTACACTGAATGATTCATCTGTTAACTGAGAGAACTGTTTTCATTCACTATTAAATCTTTGTACAACCTCATTTCGCAAAACACTAAACGTCTCAGCAGACACAATCTCAACATGCAAGCTTTTCGTTCGGAATCAAATGTGTCGAAACAAAGACTACTTTACTTTTTTACTCAAATTACGTTCTCTCGAGAATTTCAGCGTTTTCCAATAGTGTACAGTTTCCTTCCACTGCGTACATTCAAGTTATGGTTATTCAACAAATCATTGATATTGATGAAGACAAGCGGCAATATTTAAAAAGAAAAACCGTGTAAAGTACGTGCATGGGGCGTCACAACAGGGTTGAAGGTAGGAACATGATAACACGAACGAAATATTTTATCGAGAAGTTTTTTGGGCAGAAGGCAAAATCACGATTTTGTTTTCTGTGTTTTTTTCGTAGTAAATTAGAGCAACTAAAGTACTCCGTATATTTTTGCCTTCATCCCTAGCTGACAGAGTTATTTATCATCGGAAGATACACAATCAATACATCGCTAATAATTAAACACCTTTTGTGTTGATAAATCAATATTGGTCGACGTGAGTTTTTAGTTTTTCTCAGAAATTTAGAACAAACGTATGAACCCAGCCACGTGCGCATTGCTGAAACTACAGGAAGCAGTATACAAGGAATCATTTGATATGCATTTATTTTTTGAAGTAGATTGATACTGTAATATTATGCAGCGTTGATGAAATGACCTCAAACGAGCGGTATTTTTCAAGCTGCATTGGTTGAAGGAAAAAGTTTTCATTTCCTCTCTTCATTCCATTCGCACATCATATTTTTTGTCTTTGATTGGCCTAGAAAACGAAGAACAAGGACGTGATTAGCATTTCGGGGAACAAATTTGGGGAGTATTGTCTACCGGGTACACTTTACGATTTGACTTTATTAAAAGTGTTCATATACAGCGCCCTATTTTCCGCAAAAATATGCTTATTTATCATATATCTAAAAAAAATCATCATTTTTCTATCAGATAGCGTGAATATTACATCTAGCTTACATTTCACACAAATCTCCCCGAATATACAGTAGATACCTGGTTTTGTACATAATCAACCAACCTATATTTCATTCACGAGGATACGATGTTTTGTTTAGCTATTCCCTCAACCAGACCGCGCTTCCGCAGTTGCAACTCCGTGGCAAAATGTATATACTGCACGCTTTCCAGGGAAAATATTCAAAAATAGATTTAGTGGGTAAGCACCGCAAGACGACAACTTTCATGAATAATAAATGAAAGTTCTTGGTAGCGAATACTTGGTTACATTACTAAAACTAGATAATCCGATGTGAGGTGCTGGATCCGGCATTTATAGTTGATTCCGTGTCATAATAATGTACAATGTACATACCAAACCTGAAATATAAACAAACAATATCCATAAACAACGGTATAAATTCATGTTGATAGTCATCGTCGTCGTCGTGTGGAATTTGGATGTAGCACAAAAAAGGACAATACAATATAAGTAACGCTGAAGCTGCAAAAAGGAAAGATACCGCGGCTGGCGGCTGATGTTACTACCGTCGTGGGTTAACTGTAAAGTTTTTACAAACATACCACAACAAGCGACAAGTTGGTTCAGGTCGTTGTTACGGTTTAGCATTCGTGTTTGCCGGATTCTGTTATAGGTCGCTGGAGAATATTCGAAGCGAGAAACAGGAATTGGGACTTGACTGGGGCGGAAGTTGGTGCTGAAAAACGGACTATTGTGAGGAAAGTGCTAAGTACTAACTGAATACTACCCATTTTTTAAATCTAGCTGAGCCATGTAGGTGGTGTTCAGTGTCCATAACAGTACGTACAAGTAAACACACACCTCGCACCTCGCTGCTTAATGCATTGGCATAACCGCCGCGAACGGTTTATAATGAAAATGAGGAACCTGTAAAAATGTCGTGTTTGTGAAAACGTATAGGCATACGCGATATATTTCAAATGCTTTGATATGATATACTTTCCTTCCGCGAAATAAATATTTTTCCAAAGAAGGAAAAATCTTACCAGTAAAACATGAATTCATGGCTCCAGCCGTGAAGTCAGTACAGCAGCCACGATGCTGATATGATAATATTGTTTGTTTATACAACATCCCATTTAAAACCGTCACCCGATTCATGCAATTTTGGTTATTGCCCTTGTTTATCATAAAGCGTCAAATGCAGTGAAATTCCGTTTAGGCAGTTTCAAAGTAACGCCTTGCTCCGCAGAGAAACAAGATAATTGAGAGTCAGGAAGTAGTTCCCTTCCCATACTCGGACTTTGAACAAATTTTCACCTTCCTTTTTTCCACTAGCGGGAGTATTTTTCAGTCGAGGGTAGTCGAACCCTGAAAACTCAGAGCTTCCTCATCCAACACTCGGAGAAACAGAATGGAAAAGCAGAAAAAGAGAGACACGCTAAAAAAAAGTAGAAACAGGAAATACATAATATGTACATTGTTAGAACATGTAATGTAAAATTAAAATTCATCACAACCCCTTTCGTATGTAGTATGTATGACTTGGTGAATATGGGCAGATTCCATTCTTATCGTCCTACCACAGGTTTTCTTCTCACTGCCGTGTTTTTATAAATACAAAAATACTGGCAATTTTTTTCTCCCAAGGGACACACAGCCATGATAGTTGGAGGTGAAATAAGAAAGCCAAAATAAACTGGAATGACTGTAGGCTATGTCATGCTGATAACAGTCTAGTAGTACCTGAAATCGTATCCCATTTTTCAGCTTTTTCATTCGAGAAATTGATATACTCACCAACGCAGCAAGCGTATCCCTATATGTGTCATATAAACACTTTCTAACATTTCCTACTTCTACCATCTTGTATACATACCAGTTACAGCGTCGACCTTGCATTCATTGAAATCAACGTTCTCGTAAAATGAAGGAAAGTGAATCAAATACAAATGTCCGAGAGATATGCATCGACCAAAATGTAATACACCATTTAAAAACATATATCGTTGGGTATTATAATATTAAAAAGTCTATTCTAGAATTGGGAATCCACTCCACCTACTTTGTAATCGCAAATGTAATCCTATCATTTGTAATGTTTTATAGTTCACATAACGCCCCAATCTAACATTAAGTTGGTACATGCTACGATACCCATCTCACATACAAATGTACATTTAATTCATTCACAGAGAGATAGAAAACGTATTTATGTGTAGATATGTAGTCACTCTTTATATCCGCGTCCGCGTTGTTATGAACTCAATAATAACATCACACCATAATATTATTTTTTGCTTTGTAAAGGTATACATTACCGGCGCTAGCAAGAAGCTACGCTAAGGATTCAGAGAGAAAGACGAGAAGATCGTGTGTATGCAAAAAGGTGTGCATAAGTGGTAAGGTAAATTGTGCTTTCCAGAGCATATCATATATTCATTTTCCACACGGTTTGCTTCAGGGCTCACTCGGATGGAATGTTATTACTACCATCACTTCAAACGTTGAGGCGTCTTGCTGCTTATTCTCTACTTTTTCTGCTATCATATCACTCCCATACCAAAAGTACGAACCACCAACAACTACGCTACCCATCATTATTTTTATTGTTTTGAACTTTTGTCAGTCGAGGCAGTACCTCTCTCATGTGAAATGTTTAATATGGTGACTTGCTAGCACTACTAACAGCGGAGCAGTAAGCAGCAGCACGCAGCGTTGTTGAGGCAAGGTACAAAATTATCGTAATGTTAATCGCTTCACTCCGAGCACTATAACTATAATTGCCTGAAATACTGGCGTGGTTGAAGGTTGTGGCACGATACGAAAAGCAACACTATCCCCTTACCTAAATGTTACTTCAGTAGCAGCAACTAAAAAGCGAACTATATCTGCATATTGTACACTGCAAAACTATAACTGTATACTGTATATAAGCGAACGAATGTGAAAGAGCTATTCATTATATGTGCTGTTGTAATCTTTCAGATATGTATGCATTCAACTAAACAATAATAATTAAACAGACATCTCTGTTTACCTTTTCGGTTTATGTCATCATTAAATTCCGAGTGAGATGTGGCTCTTTAATTCTTATGAAAGAATGCCACCACACCTCTGCCACAGCTTTAGCTATATACCTACACACATACGCAAAGGATGCTGCAGGGCTCGCCGAAAATGTATTAAGTTCACAAAGGAGGTGTTTTATGTTTGTTACACACGTCTTTACAATGTAAAGGAAATCGCGGTCCATAAAACCATTTAAAAGGGGTTTACTTTACTAAACTGACTTTTATCTGGAGTCTTTTCGTGTCTACCTTGTTGTTTTGTGAAGCATTATGTATCCACATGAAAGCTTGAAAAGGATCGGATGGAAAATTGTTGGTATAATACAAAGGACAAAAATGATACAGCCTTCTGTGACTCATATTTACAGTTAAATCCACTTCTAACAAGGGATTATTAAGAATACAGGTAATGTGGAAAATTGGAATTTCCTTTTTATTACGGGGGAGTACCTTTCAACTTGGTCCTAGCTTAATTAACATTCGTCTGAAAACACGGCAATATGAATTTTAATTTAATTGCCATATGGCAATCTGCTTTTCTTTTCACTTTCTATACGATTGGTTACGCAAAAACTGAAGATTGGAATATTAGAGTTGATCAAGCACCTGCTATGTTTCCCTGCAACATATGCCACGTTTCCGTACATGTGATTTGCAAAAATTGGCCCGTAAAAATACAGCAGTGTAAAAGAAAATCGACCTTTCAGGGTATGTGTATTGTGTATGTATGTCCCTTGGTTTTAACTTTATTTTTCCAAGGAATATGTAAACCATTTTCTCCACTGTTCAATCCAAAAATGTACGCACTAAACGCAGCCCCAGTTTGAAATTTTTGCTTAGGAAATTAGTTCTTTACAAATTCCACTCAACTTTTTATGTCCCAATTTATTCTAAAAGCCTTTTGAATGACGTGAAAGGCGAAAAGGAAGTTCTGGAAGAGGAAAGACAATTAGACAACCCGCTTTTTTGTTTATGTATGACCATTCTCAATTCCAACAAGACAAAGCAAGTGCGCTCTCCGCCCCACTCGTAAGCCACTCCAACTCCAGCCAACAGCACCCGGCGTAGTTTATTCCACAGAATATGTAATTATTTGAATATCGTCTTTTGCCCAAGGAAATTAAAAAGCATGTCCTCCACCATTGTACTTTCATTTCTCATCTTGAAAGTGGTTCACGGGTAAGAATTGTTTCGTAAGTTCCGGCCAAAAATACTAATATTAAAAACAAAAGGGACATATTTTACTCGAAAAGTATAGGTATATTTACGTTACGTATGCAATCACAATAAAAAAATAAAAGGAAATTACATTTGATACTTAGAAACGTAGAAGTAAGATTAGTTAAACTTTAAGGAATGCCCCACTCCGACAATTCCACACATTCTCAAAAAGGAATTGTCTCATTGTCATATTTACATTATGAGGAGTTGGGTTCAAAAAGCAAATATAATTTGAAATCTAATATATTGTTTCCGTAATGAGTGCACACAACAACCATTTACGGAAATTCTTTTCTTTATGCGAGGAAATGAACCAAAAGTACCAACTCCCTTATTGCTACCGCCGCACAATGGAAGGCGAAAGGCAAGTTCAATTTTCCAAAGTTGTTCATCCTCAATGGCTGCCATCCGGTTATAATAAATACATTTATTCTTCTCCAGGAACATAACGGCGATGGCGAGGGAACCTAAAGGTTACGGATACTACAAAGGAAATCCGGATGTTTGTGCTTTGATTGGATCAAGTAAGTGCTAACATATCGTCTCCTCTGGAAAATAGTGGTCGGGCCAGGAAATTTCGTTCCAGTAGGGCTACTGCTAGGGTACAAGATAGATATTTTATTGGGGGCACACCCAAAATTATAGTGATGCTTAAAATATTGAATGGCGAGTGTAATGGATGGCTAGGGCGCTTAATAATAATCATAGCCGTGTGGTGAGTACATGCGGTCAAGTTTGTTCAAGATTCCGTGAGATTGGTTGCTCTATATAGCTCCCTCACATGAAATGTTCAAAATCGTTTTCGCATCCATTTCATCTGCACTGTTGACTGTACACACTGGGAGTTCATGCTGGATTTACTCTGTTTACGATGCTTTTTAGCGGATATGAAGGCTTAAAGAAGTCACACAAGCACCGGGGAAATATATGTTTCCAAAAAGTGATTCTGCCATATGGGTATGATGATATACGGTACATTAAAAAAGCTTATATCAGCATACACCCTCTCTATTGCACAATGCGTTCCCTCACTTTCAATTGTAATTGCCGAAGAAAAAGTTTTTTGGAGAATAAAAGGGTATATTTGCCAGAAAACTATCCTTTTATCTTCGAACAATGTGCGAAAAGCCCGATGAAATATTGTGTTTTCCATATCCGCCAAGTAAAGATTTCCAGCAATTTTCATCAATTGAATGTGCATGCCCCCTAAAATTATGCGATTGGCTCAGCCTTCTCTTCTTGTTCTATACTATTGTTGACACAAAGGAAGATTATGGTTTTGTGAGAAAATATAAGCCGAGTTGAAATGACTACTCCTAGTCACCACATTCACTCTCAAGTCCCCATGCAAGTGCAAGTTGAACGAGAGGAAAAATTTTCATTTAGAACGATCAACCCTTCGAGACGACCCACCACAATCCCCAATGAGTAATATATTGCAGATTTTCATGCAAACGGAACAATCTATGGTTTTCTTATGTTGTGGTGTGGCTGATGCTAAGGCATGATGGCGTTTGGCGACACACTTGCAGCACTTACCTAAAATAGTTTTAATGGGAACGTAGCATCACATCAGGGGAGCATGTGGGCTCCTCTACTAATATTCATTCCATTTTACGTACAAATACACAGGTAGGCATAATAACTGTTCTAATCGAATTTCCTGAAAACTTTCTGTCTGCTTATATACCTATACAGAGAAAAGCAAAAAAGTGTGTGGTGCTTATACGCCTTTAACTTACGAGCCCCTTATGTCTTTTTTACCTTCAGGTGTTCGATCTCGATCTCTCCCTCTCTCTTTCTCTTCCAAACTGCAACCTTTCTTCTCTTCCAAGAACTGTGTACCGGCTAGTCGATAATAAAACGACACATTTCCTTCGTATTTTAGCTGCGTAAGATTGTAATAAGGGTGATTACATAAAGATCGTGATATCTATAATACGCCTCGGGAATCGGGCACACTTCGATAAAAATCTTGCTCTTAGTATCACTCTTATTGTTTTTTTCCTGTTAGAAGGCTCGTAAAATAAAACACTGTATTTGAAATCCTAAAGCACGTACATAATTTGAGCAGTTCTTATTACTGAAAATGGTGTCCTTTCTTTGTACAGACATTTTGGACTTCGGCGTAAGCACATGCATTCTACCACTTCAACTTCCAGTAAAACGAGACATCACTTCTCCCAACGTGGTGTAGTGACGGCTTTTTTTTACTTCTACGCCTGCATATTGCCGTAATAACTTTTATGTATGTGTGGAAAAAAGGATTAAGCTGGCAAACTTTTGGCTGCTTTACAACCAGTACTGTTTTGGCATAGTGTAAGGTTTGCAAAATTGGACAAGAACGGTGTAGGGGAAGGCTGGCAGGAACTTTCCTTTTCTGTGTAAGTATTACAGTGTAAGTGCAACTGCCTTGTTTTAAAATGGAGTGGCAGGGCAGTGTTGCGTACAACAGGAATCTCAAATACGGTGTTCGTGGCTGTTATGTCTCTGGAGAGAAGTCATTTTGGTGATTAAAAGAGTGTAAATCTTGAAGCGGCTCGTAGTCACAAACACTTTGAGATTCCCCATTTTTTTCATATTTTAGTCTTCAGTAGATAAAGAGCATAATTCTAAACGTGCTGTTGTAAGTTGTGCTCCGGCTGCTGTTTAAAACAGAAAGTATCTTTTGTACAAAAACATACTTAACCGATGCTTGCCTTTTGTTTGTGTCTTTTGTCAAAGAAAAGAAATGAAAGCTGCTTCCATTCACCAAAGACTAAATCTCCTTTATTTATTTCTCTTTTACAAAGTAAACAAATGAATTGAATTATTCCAGATAACTTATGCGAAAGGAAATTATAATTATACGTGGAACGTGCATACATACCTTAGTTTTGTACAAATATAAACCTATTACAAAAGAAGGCAGTAAATATTAATTATACAGTTCCCAACCTGAATCGAAACTAATTGAATGTTGTATTTTTTTAGATTCTTGTTGGATCTTGAGTAAAAGCGAATAGAAAACAAACAGGACGAGAGCTTAATGGATTCATTGGAAGTTACAACGAAATGAAATGTTTAAAGTTTCAGTGACTCTAACTAAGCTGCTTGTATTTACAACCGATACAAAGATCTATTTAATGTAACTAATGTGATCATTACGAAAGACTTTGTCAAAGTCTTTGTGAGATAACTAAAAAAGGGCAAATATATACACCTTTCTCATTATGGGTTCTAGTAGTCTAAGCTTACGACATTTAGTTTCGTGCTGACATCATTAGCCAATTATTAATATTTTTGTCATTGTTTTACCCATTTGTTATAATTTTTGACAGATGCATTGTCACTTACAAAGTTAAAGTATTTACTGTGCTGACAATAGAGACAACTGGAGACACCCAATTTATAAGTTAATGCTTCATCATGTGCGATGAATTCCCCGATGACAACTTCATTTTGACTGCAAAAACTTTGCTAACTAAGTGTACTTGCGTATATACTACAAACTACAATATAGTGCACATTTTATGTGTTTATGTACGTATTTAATATAGGTAGGTACAATAGTCTAACGAGGGTATTTACGATAAGTTACAGTACATCAATTATCTTTATCACTGTTGTTCTAGCACAACTTTATACACAGAGACAGTATTGTTTGTCGTAGTGCAAACATGAGACTGCTTTCGCGAGGCTATTAATCTACAGTCACACGTCATCAAAATCGTTTTCTACGGACACTGTTGTTCATCCCTTTTCGCCTATCTCTTTTTTCCCTCCTTAAAATATTTTTTTTGGCTTTGGACTTGGGTTGGGTTTGCCTGCAGATCGGATTACGGATGGATGGATGCGGAGAAATCTGTTGACAAAAAAGTCATAATCGTCATGAATTCGGTTCAAGCTCTGGCAAAATGTTTGTTTTGGGAAGTGGAGATATTTATTTTGAACAACGTGAGTATATATATGTCGCTGTATACCGTTGTGCTTCTTAGATGAAACTGCAACGGGTAGAATAAGATCATTATTTTGGCAGGAGCTTCATAATTATCGTGCCTTGATATCGTGCACCTACAAAAACACAAGAGCAAGAAAAACAAAGGCAATCACCCTAAAACGAAAACCACGTTATTATTGCACTAATTCCTTCCTAGTAGGACATTTCCTGCTTAATAAGTAGAAAACTGGAACAACATAAAAGCAAAAAAACCTCTTAATTCAAAAATAACAAAGGAAGGAGACAACAGACAACTCACTAACATAACAATGCTAAGATCATTTAGTAGTACTTATACGGAACAAAAAAAATAGTTTCCAAACTTACAATATCGTTTGTATCGTGCACGTTGTCGTCGTCTCTGCTACATCTTATGTTGGAGCCGCTGCCTGTTGTGGAGGAAGTGGGAAGAACATGGGAAGAGGACTCGTATTCATGCTTTCCCCAGTTAAAACGATGATTATAGCTAAAGTATGGACCAAATTCTCGCGAGAGAACTCCAAAAAATGTGGTTATGTCACTGAAAGCTAAGTTTCGGAGCACGTTCAGAGAATTTATGAGTCCTTTTGTGGGGTAGGATAAGATTGCATGAAGTAGGGACGATGTGGGGAGAAATTGAGATGACGATTGGGCTGAACTAGCGCAGTTTCGTTCGTTCATGTTGTTACACTGGATTGCAGGATACGTTCGCATATTGTAGCGTACCAAGGATTCAGCCAGTTTCTGCAGGAATTTCGTCGCATTTTGGCTACAATAGTGACCTGCCACTTCTGTCACGCAGTGAAGATAGTGGTAGCGAATACTGGGGATGACACGTGTGGAGAATAACATCAAGATGATAGCATTAGAAAAAAAGGACAATAACAAAATCATGTCATAATGGGTAATAATGGAGAAAATTGAAAATGCTTTGATGGCTGATACTAGGGAAGTTTGCTTGCTGGATATAGGGAACTACAAACTGAATTGATTACTTATTCTTATTGCAATTGGAAATTTTATAAAGGAAATGAATACTTGAGGACATTCATAGCAACTTTTACAGAAAACTATTTTCGACTATTTCTACAGTCGTTTCGAGCTTATCAAAATCGTTTAAAGTAAGCTGGTTAGCAATCCACTTCACCAAATCAAGTTTGAGTGCATACTACACGATAAGAGGAACATTTTCGTATAAAATAAAATATTATTGACCATTTCCACGAATTACTGACACTTCCGCCGATTTGATTACGTAAAAAATTGTCAATTCAGTCAAATTTTAAAAGTAGTTTTCTCGATAAAGCGGTTTACTAATATAAAAAAAAGTTGATGGAATAAAAGTAGTTTCATCTTGTGTACAAAAATCGAATTACGAAGAATAAAAAGGTTTTGAGTGTTGGATTGGATTGGAATAACATGGGACTTGTTATTGAGGTTTGAGTTGGCACAACTGTAAAAACACATGATCTAGCTCGTGAAAAAAATAAGAAACTCGACGGGCATGGAAAACTGTGCAGGAAAAATAAGTACCTAACCTCAGCCAAGCCATTACAAATGAAGGCGTATGGGAAAGGAGCCTATCCGTTGTTTTCTAACATTATTATTTGTAATGTGGTTATATACCAGCACAAACTTCGAGGATCCTTCGAGTGGTCAACTCTCTTGAGACTTTCAATAAACTTGCGGGCGCATTCATCCCAGTGATGTGAGATCTTTTTGTAGCATTCGGCATGTTGCAGATAATCCTTTTGAAACTTCTTGTCAGAGCAGAGGAATTTATAAGTTACCTGAGCTCCAGCCACGGAGCTTTCCAGTTTCTCCTTGTCTTCTTTTTTAAGGCATTGACTCGACCAATTATTCACGCAATCCATTCCCGAATCAAAAACCCTGGATTGTACAAAGAGACCAGTCAAGAATATTTTATGATGGAATATTAACTGCCTTCCTCCTGCTACAATACAATACAATCTTGTGCAACAGCACCAATGACTTTCTTCAGACCAGAAGTGCAATGCTATTTTTTTTAAATAAATTCAATTAATGTGTGGAGCAAGCCATCCATGTACGCGTATGTATTGTTATGCTACATAGGTACACCCATCCCTGAGCTGCATGTCAATCTTCTGAATGGTTTTGATCCAACCTCTAAACTATTATTAGATTAATCCGCGAGAGTTTGCAGCAAGGACTATCATGATAAAAATAAGGCAAAAATAATGTCGCGACAGCACTGGCCTCTGGTAGAGATCACACTGGTGCCAATGTCTTGAGGCTGTCCTTCCTTCTGTCTAATTCATTCCGTCTCACCCTTTATTCCAAACTGGTGAGACGTTACAAAACAACGTAGTAACAAGGCAGCGTAACAAGAAAGTAGAGACTGGTTGACTGTTCTGTGTATCAACGGAAAAGAGTTTTACGTCAGTCATCATGTCGGTGTCTGGCGAGATCTATTCCATAAGGAATATGCCACAGTACGTAACGTCATTTCCTTTCTCCGATAATAGACCCGTTGTGAAATCCTTTAGTAACACACCTGTTGACACCATTGTTTATTCGACAAACGTTGTGATAATGCCATGTTTGTGCTGATTTATGTACATAGGTGCTCGTTGTCTCACACTAAATATTGTTTTCCTGCGGTCATAAAACCTGCCATTCTACCTTGTTTTTGTCCTATTATAATATAATTTACAAAAAGCTTCTATTATCTTCTTTGCCGTCGCTTTCTTCCAGATGTTCATGTAAATTACAAGTAATGCTTTTCTTTCCCTGAGACAACACAAAACCGCCGCTTTCATCATTCTACCTACAAAGCCGAAACACAGTGAAGACATGCTAGGAGAAAATAGAAAATTGGACCGTGGGCAAATTGATATTGAATTTGTAAGGTACCTTAGGTAAACAATTTTATTAGGTTTCACGTTTGTGCACACGACATAACCATTAAAAAGCGTCAACTTATTTAATTGGATGCGATAAAGACAAAAACTTGAAAGGAGAATGATGTATGCCTATTAGCATACAAATTGAAAATTCTTTCTTTCACAAAATCTGTGCTAACTTCAACATCTTCGTGGTTTTCAAATCATAACTGAATTTTTCGGGTGTAGGAAATGCGTTATCACAAACAGCATGCTCTTCGTATTGATCTGATTCCATTTTTATGTTGCGCTGAATTTCCCTTCTTAAGTGATAGGTAGATAATACGTGGTATTGCTGCCAAAGATGCTATGCCAAAATGGTGTTGGTTGGTGTTTACAAACAGTGCTTTGCTATCAGCCAATTTAGTGCTAACGTCGTTACAAGTTTGTAAGCTTCTTTTCTGGCATTGAAACACCAGTTAGTAGTTGCTTTATGACAAGGATGTTCTTCTGCTGCTTTTTACCTAAATACTTGTAGTACTTCTTGTGTGTAAATCCAAAATAATTTTAAGCCCTAGTCATCCCGATCAGCTTTCTTTTTCTCTAGCCTCAACAAGCATTTTTACTAAACGTCACGTCAAAAAGATATCCAAAATGTCAAACTTCCCAGCATTTTTACGACGCATCACAAAGACGATTATCATTTAAATCCCCTGTCTCACACGCGATTTAAGCAGACGATGCTCGTCTTTTACCAGAGAAATGGGAAGGGCCTACTTCTGAAAATTGAATATGCCATTCAAAAATGCTATTCGTAGTCACTTTATCCAGATCATTCGACGAAAATCGTGGCATCTCAGTGCTGTGACATAATATATAGCTTCCTTCATTCTTTACTTTTGTCTTGGCTGGCATCCACTGCTCTGTCTTTGAAAACATGTAAATTTTTGGTAATACATTATGCCGTCACACGTTTACACCCGAAAACAGCTATAAATTAAATCTAAACATTTTTAATATAAAATACTTGGTTGAGATGCATTTTATGCTCGTACGACAGTACCTCCGTACATTTTTGCCTTGATCCAAGCAAGGGGACAGTTAACTGAAACACTATTTTGACGGTCAGTGAAACTGATATCGTACTTTTAATTAAATGTGTGTGGCATGCCCAATACCATAAAGAGCAGTTTGCCTAATTGACAATAATTTAAGTTTATTGGATAAACTGCCTGTGAACTGTGCAATGAACCTGTGATTGATTACGACAACGATGAAAGTAGTTACAGCTTGCAACCATATTATTATGCCATCTAAAAATTGGACATGTAGGGTCCCATATGCGATTAATCAACACATAAATGGCAATTTACAAACATTTACCAAATTGTTCCTTTGTTCTGTGTTATGAAAGTCGTTACATGACACAACTTTTGAAATGGAATAACCGTGAGACCAGAACCGCGATTTATCAAAAATGCCAAAATAAACTCTTCGCCACTTATGACGTTCTTATTTTCGTTTGAATCAACCATTAACCTTCATTTCAAAGAATTTACGCCAAATGAAAAGATTGCCGACCGGATTGGCTCTACTCTGTCCCACTGGAGGTTCTCTTGAGTTGCAACTCGTTGGAAAAAATTTACAATGATGCAATTTGCTTTCTCTTTGTAATGATAAGTAATGACAAAAGGCACCATTACAATTTTATGGTATGAAACGAATACCTAACCTAAAATGAAATTGAAGGAGACAGAGATGTACCTACTTTGGAGAGTGTATCTCTACTCTCTACTCTATAATACGTTCTCTGCGTTTCAGTTGAGTAAATATTTGTGGCATCTTTGGCAGATGTGACCAGACATGTTTGGTCTGTTGCACATTATGACAACTCAAGGTAAACATCACATGTCCTACAAAAGTTACCTAAGTCCAAACAAATTATTACATTTAGGAGGAGAGACTTACTTGCAGGCGTTTTCCACTGCCTGGCTATTTGACGGAATGCCATGATCCCTAACTGGAGGCAGTTTACTCCAACACTCGTCCAATGTTTTTGTCTCACAGATCGTTCCATTATTGACCACTCCTGGTGTCTCTTGACCCCTTCCATGTGTTAACAACCAGGTACAGGAGAACACCACAAACAATTCCCACCAGGATCCCCACATGCTGAGTCAGTATTCGTAAATTGTTCCTTCTCAAATCTTAAAAGTCCTTGTAGAGATTCACTAAAATGACTTCGGTTTTACTTTGCTCGTGTGGATATAACCATTCGGAAATCTGCATGGCACGGTTCAACGCACCATGTAGCCCCCTCCAGAATTAATATTCTTCTAACACAAATGAAGAGACTGTCGACGCGACGGTTTAACGCACGGGAATAAGGGAATAACAAACGGCTGGTTTTACATAATATCTCGGAGAGTATAAAGTGATTGTTATTGTTATTACGAACACGTAGCTTTTCTTTCCTACAATTTAAACAATCCGACTTGAGGGAACAAGTTGGAGAACGGGACAAATATAATAATGTCGAGGATTAAAAATGCTCCCTAATATACATCTTCGTTCACTTGTTTTTTTATTTAACTTTACGACTCTGCTTTATTACGACGTGACAAACGACATTAACATTACTTCCACAACATCATGTTTGTTCACAAAGTTTTCTAAATCGAGAACGATTAATCTTACTGCTGTACAGTGTATCAGCGAAAGAAGGGGGCATATGATACAACTCCAATACAAATTGAATGGATGTGTGGGAACAGAGCTGTAGCGGCAGAATGGGAAGAAAACAGCAGTCCAACAAAGTTTATATAGTGAAAGATTCTGCAGCACAGCTCTTTTCACGGCTCAAACTTTTTTCTTTCATTTCAGTCCCACCAAAGTAGTAGCATGCCTGTGTGTATCACTACAACAATGGTATGCGGCATTAGGAATGGTCTCTTTCTCTCTATCTCTTCTTCTCCCTTCAATGGAATGATGCTGCATGCCACTACTAGTGTTAGATTCACTAAAAGGGTGTGCGGTTTTCGGTAGTCGTGCACTTTGCACACCTACGAGTATCTCACCGCTGGTCTACATGCTCCAATCTAGCAAAGACCCTGCTGCTGTTTATATTTTGTGTTGGGTGTGTAGACAAGTTTTGCCAGCATTCTTCCCTACTTCCGCCGGGCAATATGGCACTAGCGATCGAGAAACGTAGGCAAGTGTGGGCAAAGACAGGTTCTGAGGGTTTATTGTTTGCTGACCATCGCATTTCCTGTATTTGTTGTTTACAAAGTAGGGATGAGTGACAGGAGAAAAGGAAAATGATGAAAGAAACGGAGAAGATCCACACACACGCCATTAAATATTTGCCTCGTCGGAGTCAACCCGGGTGTCTACACAGTTTTGCTGTCTTGCATCAAAGACATTAACACTTGGACAAACAAGCCAGGCGCAACGAGGGCTTCATTCAGCTATTGCGAAACACAAGGAAAGTTTCCCTCGATAAAATATGTGAAGAAAGGAGTGAAGGCATTGAGGCGGACTGTTTTATAGCTTTCTAATCCCGGGTCTGAAAGTACTCTTGAAAAGAAAAGAAGAAGGATAGTCTAAGTAATAGCAAGTACATGTAACGGCTGATTTCTTCACTCCTGACATTAGTTTTATTCAATGCAACACTATCCTGGTGCCAATCTTCCTTTCATCCTTTATACATACGAAAGGGAAGCGTTGTTCTATGCCGTGTTTTTATACAATGTCATTACTGAAGGCATTGAACACACATCTGAAAAAGAATCCACGAGTCCCCTTCCAGTACTAGTAGCAGTGCAATGCGGTAGTGACTTGGAAAAAACAATCGACATTTGAAGACCTACAATGGGAATGGCTTTGTTTCGCAAGGCAACTACGAAACGGGTTTCTTCTCTTTGAAGATCACGGCACCCGCTGCATTTTACAAAGGATGGTTTAAGGACACAAACACTCAAATTTGGTCCCAGCGAGCGAAAGATGAGCCAGGATACAGTTACAGTCGTACTTTCTGTTGATATAGTGCACTATATCTGGTAAAAGTTTTTACAGAATAAAAAAGATTTTGCAGCGAAGATTCTGTCATGTTACCTACATTTCAACACAATGGAGGTGTACAAAACCGTTGTTGACTTTGAACACATATTTGAATGATCAAATCATTTAAATATTTCAAACATTTCGATGTAAATACTGTAGTATAATGTTTGCTGGAATGATAAGTTAAGCGTACTGGAAGGAAGGGAAGAAGTAGACATGTGAAATCAAGGGTCGCTACCACTGTTATACATCACTGCATGGGTAAACATTAAAAAGGTATGAAGGACCAAAAGTTTCAGTATACTTTGGTATTTACCTAGAAATTTTGTAAAGCAACTGTATAACCTGTAACAGTACTGATCAACATTGTCAACATGTCAACTTTCTTTAGCTTTCACTTGTAAGCAGTGTTTTGGAGCATACGGTGGAGACAAGTTTTCTTTTCGTTGAAAGAAATTCAATTTCCTGATTACTGAACCGCTGTCCTAATTTATAAATTGTTTCTATCAATGTATCTCTATCCAGTTATGATGATGATGATTGATGAGTAGAAAGTCGATATGTACAAACAAAAATATGAGCCGATGCTAAGCTAAAAAATATTTTATTGAAACCACAAAGTAAATTCATGTATTTCATTCTGTTTGCAACGCAGGGACTGATACAAACACGTCATGTTTCGAATAAATCGTTGAATGACTTGAGTCACTACAGATGCGTACTTGGAACTTGGAACCGCTACCGATTTTTGTAATGTCTATGTACTCACTCACATTCTCATATCGACTGTGGATAATCAGAATGTGCTTTATGAAATTCGTTGTTAAT
>JAHZNE010007309.1:0-10047 GCA_027744055.1 Callyntrura sp. NNG-2020 | reverse complement strand
AAATGACAACTTACTTTTACGCGTAATAATACTACAACTACGTTATTCTTTTGTACTATTAAAAACAAAAAAAATTACTGGATGAATAGAAACTAAAATATGGCAGTACATAGCGTTAGCTGTTATAAAAATAATTTCAGTACTTAATATTAAAATTAGTATTACAAATTAAAAAAGAATTAACCAATGGTTTCATAGTACAACATGATTAAGTCACTTTTTGTACTTACGAGGGAACATCGGAAGCTATACCAAAGCGATCGGCTTCATATTGTTATGTAGCAATGCTCTTATCAATATAAGACTTTGTGCCAAGTGACAGCTCCCGACACCGCGTTGTTTTGAAAATATTCAAAAATAATTCACTTTTTGACAATATGGGAAAATCCTTATGGCAATTAGCATGGGAAAGTGAGAGAAGGGTCCCCCCTTTGCTTATTTTCAAAAAAATCAAATGGATTTTTTTTCCAAGTATTGACTAAAAATACATCGACATAGTGTTAAATATGATGACATTTGAAAACAGGGTTTGCACTATATTCATGTACTGTTAGTCTGTACTTTGAAAAAAATTTCATTTGATTTTTTGAAAAAGAGCAAAGGGGGGACCCTTCTCTCACTCTCACTTTCCCATGCTAATTGCCATTAAGCTTTTCCCATATTGTCAAAAAGTGATTTTTTTGAATATTTTCAAAACAACGCGCCGTCGGGAGCTGTCACTTGGCACATAGTCTTATATTGATAAGAGCATTGCTACATAAAAATATAAAGCCGATCTCTGTGGTACAGCTTCCGATGTTCCCTTGTTAGAACTTAGTTATTATATTATGCCATATTTACACGCATCAAAATTAATTTATTTCTCATATTGCATTATGTCTAATTGCTCCAGATATTTACAATCCATGACGTCCATTTACGGAGGCCATCAATTTTCTCTTTAAATGAAATTTAAAAAAGTTACAATTTTTATTTTTGTAAAACATTCCTAAACTTGTTATAATTATAATTACATTATAATGTGAAATTTGTTTACACTTAGTCTGGCCGGTTCTCAAATAAAGCATTAAGACACAGTCCCACAGGAAAGACGTCGTTGGTGGAATGTTCTATGGGACATATTAGCAAGACAAGTGTTCTGGTGCTGCTGAAATGTTCCACAACATCAATGCACCCACGTCTAGGTACCCACGGGCTTAGTAGAACGGCTATTGTATATCCTGTGCAGATCTAAAATGAAGCAAAATTATTTACTTTAAAAAAAGTTTACGATATACAATTCTTAATAAAAATTAAACCTTAAAACGAAACACTTACCTTTCTCCGTCTGATAAGCAGAACTTAATTGAAGTAGGGTAAATATCATGTTGACAATAATATGTCTGAAAAAATGTTGGGAGTATTATCAAATATTTGTTGCACGTGTTTTAGAATTCAGTACCATAGTATTATACTCCATAATTAAGCCACTTTTATACGTATTTATTATCTCATGCCTCTTCAAAATGCCTTTCCACCCATCAAAATTGAATATTTCCCGGCATTGCATTGTCGGATATTTACATTCCAAGACGTCCATTTACGGAGACCATCCATTGTCGCTGTGAAGGATTGCAAAAATAGTATCAATTTGTACTATGGCAAAACAATGTTAGACATGCTCATTTACACATTTAGTGTAATAATTATATCAAAATTCACGTGAATTTTTTACACTTGGTCTGGCTGATTTTGATGGGAATCAGACATTGAGTAACAATCCAAAACGATAAACTCGATTGGGAGAACGATCCATAAAAGGTATTACCGGGAATACTGCTGTAATTTTAATATCTTCCAAACCAGCATTAAACATGGATGTACTCCCATCAAGGTACCCGCAATACTAACGTACTGGTCACTGTGTCTAATTAAAAATCCAAATTTACAAAATTTAATTTTAGTAAAAAACTTACCTTCCCCTGTTGTTTAGGCAAAATTTTAATGGTAACCGTCATAATGGCATTGTTTTGTCTGTAAAATTACACGACGTCTTAAAAAGTCACAAATGGTTACGCCTTCATTGCCCTGAAAGCAGTAAATAATATTATTGTTGTTACTAACCTAACCTGCCCTTGTGCTCCATCTGCTTCGTAAGAAATAAAACCATGGAATTTAATTCGTAATAATTCAAACTAGTTGGCTACAATTGGAAAATTGTCAAAGTGAGACGAACATATAGGTAGTGTAAATTTAAAATAAAATAAGTTAATAAAATACGATTCTTGAACTAACCATTGGGTCTTGGCTCCTTGTTGAATGTAGCATGGTCCATTTATAAAGTAATTGTCATACTAACATGGTTACAACTTTATAATGTGAGCCATCTTTCCCTCATGTAGAATCAAGAGCTATAAATTTGGCAGAGATGTTTTCTTGTGCTAAAATCTTGCTTAGGAAAATTTTATTTTTCAGTAAATTTAAACAAATGTAGCTTTCATGTGTTTTTACTCAATTGAATTTACAAATAGCGTACCTGTACGAAACGCTGTCTGTGATTCATACAGTAACTGATAAACCACTCATGGTTAGATAAAATGTTGGTATCAGGCCCACCAGTACCGTACAGTAGAATAGGTTGCTAGCCACAGGTTGATACTGTCCACTGTATGCCATAGCGAAGCAGTTGTGAACACAACTCATCAAATGATATTTTTGCTCTCCTCTTTTACTATAAAGCGATGACATCTGTAATACATAATGGGTTCGTATGTTTCGTGTCAGGAATACATATTGTTTTCATCTATGTATACCAGTGGAATTAGTTCTTCAATTTACACTTTTTACTGATAACATTGTTGTGTACGCAGAACAACTGGTCAACTTTTTATACCATTAATATCAATGCAGCATGCGTTTCACTATGCAGGAATATCGCAATAATTTGATACGTGCCTCTCCCAGTCTAATATGAGCTAGGCTACATATAGTTTTCTATTAGGAGATAAACGTAATCCAACATGTTTAATACATCTAAAACTACCACTGCTCCATCATATCGCTTACAACAATTCTCGGTACTTCTCTTACTGCAGCTCATAAATGGGCAATTCAGATTCGCTCTGAATCGCTCGTTCGGAAAATGAACAATATGATGTGGTAATTATAGCAGTCTCTACATTAGTATATATTTGGAATAACTACGAATGATCAATCTGGCCATTTCAAGCGGGTATAGCTGGACCAAGTGCTTGATTATCATTTTGGACGCTGCTATAACATGTTTAGGAAATAGCCGGATAAACAAAAAACCGAACGATTTCATGTAATATCTGAATCAAAGATTTTTCCTCTATTAGAAGAAGTAAATATGAAATTATCTATCGATATATTTAGTGAACATGTATGTATAGAAAAACAACATTGCGCCATTGCCACCATTCGAAATATTTGTCGAATGGTGTATGTTACGACATCATTTCATTAGTAATTCATCTTTACTAGGTGTGCGAACAGTTTCAATGGATATACAGTGGTTTAATTTGGTACATTAAACATTACGAACCACTTTTTTCTAATTAAAACGAACTGCAAGTGTGGAACTTTGTCATTGCCGGGTGCATATGTACATATTGCTTTAAATAAATATTTATAAGCGGCTCGTAACAGAATTATTTAGTATAACTGCATATCTCCGTTATGCTAAAATTATGGAGCGTATGTGAAAACAATTCAACTCCGCTACTTATTAAATGATCAACCTGATTTACGGAAGCGAGTAAATGTACACTAGGAAGGGCTTTTTGCAAAATTTACGAGGGACTTATTTTTAATTCGTGTTGTAAAAACTATCACTAATTTAACCATATAAACATGAAATTCTATACTACAGTTTCACATAAACAGAAATGGCAAAATAGAAAACAATCCATTGGTGTAAATACTAAAATTATTGTGCGTATACATTCCGATAGTTCAGTTGATATCGGCGCAGTACAAGCAACCTTTATATGATATCTGAAATACATTGAATATATATATATACGTTCTATTGCTGTGACGATAATACTAAGCTTGACTGCAAACATTCCGCTTTTTGACTATAAATGAGGTTATAATGTATTGAACTCATGACGATATATTCAAGTAATGATAAAGTTCACTTACTCGTGTATGTGCGTGGTGATAAACAAAACTTGCGCATACAGAAACGTGATAGACATACAAAACATATTATCGCGCAGCGCAGTATTATCAATGCAATACGCATCGTTCATATCCTCGGTGATATTGGTGAAACGAAAAGTAGGTCAAGTGGAAAATGCACTTCACCTTGTTTTTGCAATGAATTGCAATGCAATTGTACTAAAGTGCAGGCACTGCTGGTGAAAATATATTGTTAATTTTGCATAAACCCAGAAATGAACATAAATTCAGGAATCAGATGCACTAAATATGTGGAGGCACCATTGCATTTAAGTACTAGTAGTTTGTGAACACCTTTTGCAATTAGTATTCATTTTATAAGACGACAAGGTAGTATTTTAAGGTGGTAGAGGCACTACGTAGTGTGATAACTGCTAAAAAGTGTAGGAAGGTATATAGTATTTTTATTTGTAAATAAGATATTCAGGTAAGTTATTGATGCAAAATAATCAGTTTTTCAACGACATATACAACCAATTGTAAATATCGGTGCCCAGTATCGACCCAGAAATTTGCTGTGAATTTTAATTCCACATTAATCGGGTTGTATTGTTTGGATTTATCCTTGTACACAGGGCTGATAATAATAAAGCAGAATAAATGAATAGAAATTATCATGACAAATTTTAATGACAGAATTAACAACAAAGTATGGCTGCCTGTTCTGTCCCTGATATCAGAATAAACACAAAAATCTGCATTTTATTTAAAATGCCATCTTTCGATGCCGATAATTCAAAGAACCGGTGAATAAAAATAAAAGCTACCTTCAAAAACAAAAGGCAGATACATCCTCATCAAATGCCTAAATATTATAAAATTACGCCCCTGCAGTAAGTCCACTTAGCTATGCTGTATGGGAGACCAAGCGTATATAAGTTTTTGCATTTATAATTAAAGCAATTACGGCTACTATCGGTTTTACGCATGATGATTTGCTACTACCATTTACAGTCTGCTATGTAAAATAAGAAAAAAAAATTTCGCTTTAAAATTAAATATTTTCTTTGTTTTGCTATGTTTGTTTGGGATTTTTTTAGTGTAAGTACTATATTATGAATGAGCGCTGCATACTGAGTGTATCTAAGTTATAGTAAAACATGGAAATCAATTCTAGATTGCATTACATTTTTTTATTAATCACCTCACTTAACAACAGTTAATATACATAATTACTATTCTGCATTGGTATTGAAGTATAACAGAAGAGAAATGCATTCAAAATAAGCTTTTACTGTATCTTTATTAGTTTCATATATACAATTATCTGTGGTCATGTCTGCTGTTGTACTAGAATTTCCTGTATATGTATTACATTAGATATTAGAGTACAAAACATTAGTTACATTTTTTAACTGTCTTCAAATAGAAGGGCAGCCCAAATACAATTGCTGAAAAATTGTTCACTACTAGCCCACCAAATAAATATTCAACAGGATTTAATAAAAATATATTGACATTGAAATAATTGGAATAAGTGAGAAATAGAAAACATTGAAACATACATATAACCACATAACAGCAAATAGTACTACATATTCTTTTTTAAACAAAGCACTAATTATCTGATGGAATAAATCAATCTTATGTTTCACCATCGAGTATTTCAAGTTATGCATTTCATTCAATATTTCTTGATAGAGTCACTGTTTACGAATCGGAAAGGTAATTGTTACCATTCTATGATAAAATTAAATACATGCAGTACGTATGACATTATGCTGTCTTATATTTCATAAATTCAAATTGCTTCATAAGTATCCCTTCTTAGGTCTACTGGTAAATGTTCCGTCTTCTGAAATGTCAACGTAAAGTAAAAGCTAGTAACTGCATCAAAAATGAATAACAAAATGTTTAGTACAACAAGAATTATCAAATGAAATCATTTGTATCTTTAAATTAACCATTGAGTAATAAATCAATACTAATAATGGACACCGACGAATCTCGTTGTGCTAATGGAGCATGTTTTCACGTTCCGTGGAGTGTTTTAAAGTTCCAAAATATCGAGTGTGTTCGTCGAGCACGCTGCAGTAAATAAAAAAGTGTACATTAAATTTTATAAATGATAATTAGCAAAATGGTTAGCCATCAGAGCTCTTAAGTTATCTGAGATAATTATATAATGTATTCACATTTGTGTGTTTGTAATGGTCGCTTACCTGGTTCAATTCCACATTGCAATTCCTGTAATCAGCGATAATGTACACTTATAAACACAGATGTTGTTCCGTTTGAGCTGATATTGTAACTTTGTAGCCGTTACAAATAGTTAGGTAAAAATAATGAAATAAAACAACATTTGTGGTGTCCCGTTTCGTGTGTGGCTTGATTAACACTGTAAATTTAAGATAAAATATATATTTTGTTAATATAATTCCGTTAATATATTTTGTTATGGGTAAAAATATTAGAATATAATCGACTAATACGAAACTTAAAACTAAACGTTTCTATGTGTTTAAAAAACGCAAATTCTATTATAACATCAATATCCATAGTTTCTTACAACCTGCTATATTGGAGTAACCAAATAGAACAATGTATCATATTAAATTCAATATTTTCTATTCATGGGTGTGCTGTTCGTCTATCGATAGAAAACATAATAAAATGCCCTATTTTTTAATGCCGAAAGATAGAATGCCCTAAGATAAAATGCCCTGCAAAAATAAAATAAAATAAAATGTTACAGCTGATAACACCAAGTTTGTTAAAAGTGTTAGTGTATTTAAACTTTATTTTACACGACGAATACCTTCGAAAGGATACCGGAGGCAATTTGTCTCGGAACCGCTTTTAATTCACATATCTCACTCATCATAGCACTATAAGGTTCCACGATCAGTATTGCCGTTTTTATTTTTAAACAATCATTTTTTACAAATTTTTTCCTTTTTCTTATGGAGTTTAGGATACAAAAATGAAAATTACAGGAGGTACCCCTGTGCAAATTATCCAAAATTTTCGTTTTTTTGCAATTTTACAGCTTCCGTATTTGTTTTCATCAAAGTTCACCTTTTCTATTTTCCCACATGTTCTTGTATGTTGAAAAGTTAGTGTATCTGTAACTTGTCAAATTGGTAAAAATGAAAAATTTGAAAAATTTGAACGAGAAGGACATTCCTGTCACATTCATTTTTCCATATTAAACATAAAAAGATTTTAAAAAAATTAATAAAACGGCAAAACTTCTCATTGCGTAAAATCTAATGCTTCATCATTGAACCTTATAATGATAAGATAAGTAACATATGTGAATCCGAAACGATTCTGAGACAACCTTTTTTAAAGTATGGCACAATCATCAAACAAATTGGATATAAAATATTATAATTAGAGACTGATAGTTGGTAATCCAGCGAAATTTTGCTTTAGCGTAAATAATTACATGGAAAATTATGGGCATAACAGAGAACCTTAATACCTAAACATATTAGAGATAAATCTTAGAACAAAACTATTTTCTCAATATTTCCGTGGCTCATGTCTTCCATTTGCTTCGCACTTTCAGAAGAAAACAAGATACCAAATGTAAAATTTTGCAGTACATTTTAAAAATTGTGAATGTGGTTTGCACGGATAAATTGTAATATATTATAGTGGAATTGATTTTACATTTATAGTGTATAGAAAACCAAATTAAAGACAACAGTAAAAAGTACAGAAACACGGAATGCTGATGGGCTTCAATAAATGACTTTATGAAAATCATGATGATCAGGTTGCTTCATTTTATCGTCATTTATGTTTTTTAATAATTTTTTTCTACATTTTTGTTCAAATCTGATATAATGATATCCAGATTTCTACTCACCTAGAACCACCAATACGTACACCGATAAATTGAAACGTTATCACCTTAATGTATTTTAGGGAAATTCTCCGACGCAACAATTCAGTTTCATATAGTCTACGCATTAGTCCTTCTATGTAAAATAGGTTTCCATTTTATATTCAGGTTCAAACATCCTAAATTCTACATTTTGAACTACATTTTTGCGTTGGTAATTGCTGCAATGCAATAACACTGTTTACAATTACTGTATACAGAAAGCTAGATCAAAGATAACCTTAAAGATACAGAAACACTGAATATGGATGGACAATACGTACATATATAAAGATAAAATCTCACTTGTTCCTTTGTTTTGTACTATTTCATATTTTATAACTATATTTTTCGTAATCCCGTGTAAATTCACTTACAAGCAATGGCACTCATCGACTACACCGGGAATGAGCCAAATTTGATACTGTAATATAGATTATGAGCAGCTGAATCTGACGGTGTCGGTCCCACAATTTAATGGGGTCATGGGTGAAATCCACGAGACCATCAACTTTTGAAAACTACTTTTCGTCAATATTTGGAAATCCTTTTGATCCCTCTGCTATTTTATAAAAAGAATCAGCAGTTCTATCAGCCTACATAGCCTTAAAAAATTGATGATCTCGTGGATCGCACCCATGATTCCATTCAATTGTGGGACAGACACCATTAGATTATGCGAATTTAATTCTATACTATAGTATTAAATTTCTCGGTGTAGTCGTTGAGTGCTTGTGCTTGTTAGTTATGTTCAGATATCTGCTTGACTAGAATTTTCATTGCATTTTAATACGCATCTACCTTTTCCTTCGTAAGTACATTTTATAAAATCTGTATAGTTTCTAGTTTTGGAGTCATTCGATACTGGTCTTCTTATCGGTTAACTAAAACTAGTTAACCATACAAAACAAATAAATATTATTATAACCATAATCTTGTTTAATATCACGTCTCATATCATAGCAACTTTACCGCACACTAAAAATAATAAATTAGTTTATTAATTTTTAAGGCGTTTAAATATCTATTATTCATACGAAACGGATATTGGAAGTAGATGTAATGATAAGCCGACTGGAGACATGCAGCGTGCCCTAGTTTGTATTTTGCTAACAAATGAAATGCTCGCATTTAAGCAGAGATGGCTAAAAACGCGGTTTTTATTTACAAAGTCCATGACCACGGTAAATCATGGAATATACGGGTTTTATGGAATAAACCGGTTTATGGAAAAAACGGACTTTATATTTAAATATACATAGGTTTATATTTGGCGCCCTTGTATTTACTCAATGGCTTTAATTAGTCCACTTACCTAGTTTGTTTTATTCCATTAATTCCATTTATATCGTTAACGGGAGTTTAATGCCATGCCGTTTTATACCATTTTATGCAATTTTTACCATCATCCGTTTTTTGCCACGGCCATCTTATCATTTCAGTACATTCGCTGTTTGATTCTCTTCAATACATTAAATACATAAGGTTTAGCAGTACTGAATAAGGCTAAGTTAATTACGTACCCCACTCAACTTTATGTAATAGTTGTATAGAAAACAATTTTATCAATTTATCTGTCCGTCATATCAATATACCATATCTGCATTATATTACCAACAACAATAATAATTTGTGACGGTATTTTTCACATTTCTTTTTTAAAACTTACGTGACATTCCATGAATATAGTTTCTATCCCTGTTATTTGAACTTCTTTTTTGAACTTTGAGTACAGAGAATATCCACCACTGTGGCCTCCAACCTTTAATTTTAAACACATGTAGAAAGTCATAACATTTGTTTTTCGGAGATGAACAACACTTTTTAAAGATACAGTCGCAAAACTAAAATAGCTCACCTTTTTTCTCCTACGTGTACTTATCATTAAAATTTTGAACATTTGGGTACCCAGTGTTTTCTTTGACCACGACGCTCTTACTTGATAAATTAAGTATAAGATTTACGTGAGCATTCTATCATTTTCCCCAAATTTTTGCAAAATCAATTGAACGTCATTGCTTTTTTTCAAT
>JAHZNE010007308.1:0-21068 GCA_027744055.1 Callyntrura sp. NNG-2020 | reverse complement strand
CTGGTCTTTTCTTATTACCACTCCGCTCCGTTCAGGGAAAAGGGATCGAACACATGGTAGGTAGAACTTATAACTATAACAGACTTATACGGAACGAACCACTTCACTCCCGGCATTGGTACTAAACGTGTGCCAAGATAGTTTTGCTGCTGTTTTATACCCACATACAAATGCGCTACGCTACACTCCTTTACATAACTTGTATCGTGTTCTGCGAATATTTAACATAGAAAGGATAGGGAAAAAATCCTTGATGTTCTGCAAAAATGCATATATATGACTGGATTTAATATGTTCATCGAGCAACGCTCGAATACTCGACCAAGTTTTGAAGTAACGTTAGGTACCTCCTCCTAACCGGAAATCCGACACTCTCCACCTGAAAATTCAATGCTCTCCACCCGAAATTTCGGCTATATCTATGTAAAGTATCTGGTATCCAATGGTCATCTAATAGGCATTCTCCATTCATTTAATAGACATTCTACTTTAATACACCCGAAATTTCGGGTCATCTCCTCTCCACCCGAAATTTCGACTATATCTATGTAAAGTATAGGGTATCCCAATTGTGATCTAATAGGCATTCTACATTGTCATTTAGTAGACATTCTACTTTAATACACACTCGAAATTTCGGGTCCTCTTCTCCCGAAATTTCGACTACATATATATGTGAAGTATCGGGTATCTCCATTGTCTTTTAATAGACTTTGTCCTTTAATACACCCGAAATTTCGCGTCATCTCTCCATTCAAAATTTTGGCTAAATCTATTTAAAGTATCGGGTGTCTCCATTGTCATTTAATAGACATTTTCCTTTATTACATCCCGAAAGTTCGGGTTCTCTCCACTCGAAATTTCGGCTACATATATGTGAAGTATCGGGTATCTCCATCGTCATCCAATAGACATTATCCTATACTCAATAGAGGTACCCGATGTTTTACATAGATGTAGTCGAAATTTCGGATGAAGAGGCGAGGACCCGCAATTTTGGGTGTATTAAAGGATGTCTATTAGATGACAATGGAGGGACCCGATACTTTACATAGCTATAACCGAAATTTCAGATGGAGAGATGACCTGAAATTTCGGGTGTATTAAAGGAGAATGTCTATTACACGACAATGGTGAATGAAGGTACTGGATATTTTACATAGATACAACCGAAATTTCGGGTGGAGAGTATCGGATTTTCGGGTCGCGAGATTTCATCAGTAACGTTACCTCACACTCACTAGTGTACAGTGTAATATGTGGTGTGAGTGACTAAAGTTGATAGTATTATACAGGTAAAACTTATGAAACTGATCTTATGAATTCGAAGTGTCTCTTACTAAAGAGAGCCCACAATGCAATGCTTTCAAAATATGAATGACAAGGAGTGCTTATATAACTTTAATGAATTTGACCAGGGAAAGGAAACATTTATCAAATTAATCCATATATTTTAGTTTATAACAAGATTCTTTTAAAAGAAAAGGAGAAAGATGTAACGCGTACAAATAAATAAATTGAAAATAGTGTGCCACCAGGGAGCGCTAGGCCCATTAGGCAATGAAATGTTATAAAATGTAATTTACTTTAAAGGCCTCGTCATGCAGGACAGTCCATTGGGTCGGTTGCCGAAAACACCATCTCAATCGGAGTTGGGTTGACGCTGCAAGATAAAATATGTCAATATGCCAAATTTCAGCACATATGGGCGTATTTTAAAATGTTATATCAAAAGGATGTTCTTTTATATCAAACTCTTTTGTTACATCTCTGTTAGCCCCAGGAATGACCTTGTCAGGGGTTAATCATCGAATGATGTTCGGATCGGAGTAATCGGGTCTACGTATTACACACCATAAAGACAATACCTATTCATTATGTGAAAGACCCCTGGGGCCACAGCATTGAGCCTGTATGTACGTAGATTCCTCTATGGCACCATTGGTACCCTTCCCTTACTCTAAATTAGTCCAGATTTTAAGTCTTGGTTGCAATATAAAATAAAAATAAATGGTGACAACTTGCTTTACTTACCCCTTCAGATATCTTTTTATCAAATTCGAATCATAATTATCAGGGGAACCCTCATAGCAAAGTCTCCACCCCCAACAGATGCAGGGTCCACACAAATATATGGATATACAATAGAGGTGTGCTTAAAAATCAGGTTTGGTTACATTAAAGTACAGGGGTTTTCATACTACCTAATCGCTACCTATAGGTTAAGTTTGGGTCAAATCATGTCAGGTTAGATTTGGTTGGGTTTGTCTTATATAACAAGCAAACTACTGCACTGCTGTGGCTGGACGGACACAAAAATATATCAAGAAGAAATGCGACTAGCTGCTACTGCTACACACAACTACTCTGAAAACATGCATGCTGAAAACCATGCATTTCAATGACTTACAAATACAAAGTTGCTTTGCCTGGCTTGATCTGTTCATGCACTACTGTTGGAATGTATGTTTTGTAATAAAGTTAATACATACTTGGTTTGTGTTGTATATATGCAATGTTTGTAAAACGAATAGAACATACATTCATTGTGCATGCCATGCATCTATAATACTTGATCACCCGATTTGCTCTTATACGAAACAATACGCAAAAAACACAGGAAAGGAAATCACACGAATCACACATCATTATTATTATATCGTCGTAAATATCATCGATATCTGGCTAGCTCGCCCTGGCAAAAAGCACTATCAAAATCACTGGGTAAGTAAGACAATCCACAAAAGTCAACAAAAGCGAACCTCAATTTACTGTTTATCTTGTAATTTACTTCGTAATTAAATACACGTCAACCATAGTCAACATGCAAATTTGAAGGTGCCACAGTGCCGTGTAGAGAAAATTGCATCCCATTATTTCATTTGCATTTTTATCTTGACTGTTTATAAACAGAAAGGAAATGTGGTATTTTTAAATGTCACATGTTACATGCAAATGAGATAATAAGGGACCGTGTGGTTTTTTAAAGCGTTTGTATGGTATTAGTCTGAATATTCGCTCTCCTATCACCTATCAATTTCCATGTCCGCCGTGTAAAGCTCTGGATCGGAACGATAAGTCAAGCCATTACTTTAAACTTTTGACGGTGATACCTTTGATTGTCTAACAAATAACTAGATCTCTAATTTAATCATTGAGACATCGTTCCAAAGACATTGGACATAAGTATTTATACGCAAGTTCCCAAGTTGAAATAGGAAGAACGCATATTATCGTGGATTGAACAGCTTTCATTTTGTAATCGAGCGTAGTGCATTTTACACCCGTCGACCAGACTATAAATAAGGAATATCGAGAAGCAAATACTATTTACTTTAATTAGTCAATTTGGACTTGGAATTTCTGTAAATACATCATCAGGTAAACGATATAGTTGGTAGTTTTTTAGTTTAGTAGTTGTTTATCTTGAATGTTTGCAACGTAACGTATGTTGTATAAGTAGGTATTCAATGATGTACCAGTCACCGTCCACCTTCATCAGTACTCTGCTCGTGCTCACTTAAGTGTTAACACGGGGAAATTTGTCATGTGTTTTATAAAGATAATTAGTATTCTTAGTATTTATTTGAATGGTCTTTCACCTTCATTTAATGTCGTTATTTTTATCAAAATTCATATATTGTTTGTTTGTTTTGCAATGTCAGTTGTCTTTCTCAGTATCAAGATAGATGTCTTATTTTACCAGTGACCATGAATGAATCTACTTATGACTTGTTTATATTAATGACACCTTTCATAGCTTGAAGTAATTCGGCTTAAACGTTATTGTCCTTCACATTAATGTGTCTATTGTCTATCATCTTTAATGGACTCATAAAAACTTTAAATGAGTTACGATCTGTCTTGTAGTGTAGTTTTGTAACATTTTATAATAAACAAGGAACGATTAAGGGTTTTCACTTTTTAGTTCTGGTGTAAGTTGTAAGTTCTTGCTGATATATAGTCATCGTTATTTAGAATTAGTAATACGGTATTGGTAAGGGGTTTCGTTCTTTATCGTTTACAGTCAGGCAGTCAGGTAGCAGATGAGCCGTTTAATTAGTTAAAGTAGGACATACCACCTCCAACCTCCTCTACATGTACTCTGTATGATCATCATCCATTATTTCTACCTCAAATCAGGGTTTGGTTTTAATATACCGTTGAAGAACCAAAAATTTTCCAGTTTAAAACTATTTTACGTATCTTGTATCTCTATAAATACCGAAGTACATTGAGAGAAGGGACTGAAAATATGTTTTTTGTATTCCGGAATCTGGTGGCCTCTGAAATGGCAAATTAATTAAACGCTTCGTTTCTTTATTAATTATTTATTTTAGAACAGAACTGAACATGTCTATCGCTAAAAACGCTTCACGGTTCGATTTCTTGCCCGACGATGCTGGCGATCCATTTGAAACAGCTTCTAGAAAGAACAAGAAGAAAGATGGATCTGGATCAAGTGATGCATCGAAAAAGAAGGGTGGAAAGAAACCTACAGGAAATACAGATAGAAAACAGGTAGTTTATCTTCGCAAGTATTTATTAGTGACAAATTAAGCTGTTGATATGCTTCTTCGTAAGAATTATGCACAGGTGCGGCTCTTTTACCTTTTTTAATAGTTACAAAGTCTTGCTTTCGGAAGTGCTTCAGAGGGGAAAAAGAAAAATAAATCATCTGTAAACGTCCAACAAAATGGATGCAGTAATTTGCACAGTACATCTTCAACTTCCTTAGTAAGTGAGGGCACCGCTCCTGTTTTGCCAGTATGCAAAGAAGAAAAAAATGGCAACTGTTCAGAAAAAGAAAAGCATTCTCTTCAACCGCCGAAAGGTATTTCCAAGGAGCAGTGGGAACAATGGCAAAAACGTGATACAGATGTAAATTTTAGCATTCGATACAATTTTATTGTGCCAACATTTGTATTCCAGGATATCTAATATGTTTTTATTATTTTTTAGTTTGCTGACGAGACATACGCTACTGATTTACAAACGGCTCTACTACAGTCTAAACTTGAGTTTGAAACCGAGCAGAAGAATAAACCACCTGCTAAGGGAAAAAAGAAGAAGCCAGTGCCAGTACCTTTGACTGAATTTAATGCCAGGTTAACTGAGGTAAAAAATGTCAAAAGTTAAAACTTACAATACCCAAAACGTCTATAGACTTACTCCTTCTTCGTCTAATTTCCAGGGTGCATCTGCAGCATCAAATTATATTGTAAATGGCTCCATGTTGAGTCAAAATTCATCCATTGGAAGTCACAATTTACAAGGACAAGGGACTTATGAAACTGATGAAGAACTTGTAGAAAGATATAGGTTGGAAGCTAAGCTAGAAATAGAACGAGAACGACAAAAGGCGATTGAACGGCAGTTGTTAATGAGTCGTCAGCCACCTCCTCCTATTGTATGTTACTAATAAATTAAATTTTTATAAATACTGTAAGATCGTTGTTCCATTTATGTGTCGGGAGTCGAATATTTAATACATATTTTGTTTGAATATCAGCGATCTACACGAATACCCTCTCCTTCAATTGCTACTCCTAGTCCTGTTGATGAGAAAGATGTACTGATTCGTCGATTGACTGAAGAAAATTTACATTTGAAAGGAGATGTTGAGCTGCTTAAAGATCGTGTCAAAACAATCAATAATTATCTACAGGCTGCTCAAGAAGGTGATACATTAATTTGTTGCTCATATGCTTTGTACAAAGATTAAGGCAGTTGGTTTCAAACTTTTGTTTTTTTAAATTAGTTAAGGATAAGGCAAAATTGATCTACGATTTGGAAAACATGACTAAAGCGAACAGCGATTTAAACGAAGAGTTGAGACAAGTGCACTCTCAACTGGAGCAAGAAAAATCTCGTTCGAGTGCTGCCATGTTAGAGCTTAGAAGGCTTTTGGAGGTATTTTATGTAGTTTCTAATTAAGTTTTAAAATTAATGCACAATTGGGGTCATATAATAATATAATGTTTTATGTATACAGAATCGACGTAGGACGACTACAGAAGGTAGCACTTCTTGAGCCTCGAAACCACCGAAATGCTAATTGCCATCCCATCCAAAGGATGTGAGCCAGTTTTACTAACTACTGGATGATGTTCATGATCAATGTATTCATTTTTGTCATAACGTAAACCCAATGCATCATTATGTTCGTTATATATTGGTAAATGATTCAAATCAGTTCGTTATAAGTAGATTGTACTCTGAATTATTTTGTTGTATAAATGTTTTATTATATTTAACAATTTGTATTTGAAAATGTCGCCGTCTGCACATATGTTGTTAAATGTTAAATGACATTATTGTTTGAAAATCGTTTAAACTTTGTAGATTTTTACTACGTATATTTACAGCAGTTAACAGACAGTATTTATTTTTATATGTACAATGTGCTACAATCCAAAAACACTGTCAGCTTTTGTTGTAGAGTAGAGTATCTGGAAGTTCGAGATCTGAATCGTGGGGAAAGGCGTAGTTTTCAAAAAATGGATTGCACAATGCGCATTGAAATTGAAATACAAACATCTTTTTACATTTAATCGAATTCGTTTAACCCTCTCCAATCCATAGGTATTATTATTGATGATATTTAGTGGTATATTGTGAAATCGAACCAATATTAAGAAATGTGAAAAATATTGTATAACAGACACAAATTTTGCGCTACTATATGGTATAAATTATTCTCAGCTAGTAAACCGTCGTATAATAAAAAATATATATTTATCTGTTTAAATGTGTTGTTATCGTTTGAAACGACTCTCAATGTCACTTCATAGATTAGATATGTAATTTTCAATATTGTCGAACCTGTTCCCCGAAACATCCATATTATATGATTATGACTACGTCAGTCAGATAATACGTATAAAATTACCTATAATGTAGTGAATTATTATCATATAAATTAGCATAAAACCAATATCATTTTGCTTATATCAACGCAACGAACCAATCCCATAGATCAATCATGCCAATTCTTACATCGTACAAAAATATGAATATGACGTATGAATTGATGTCCATGTGTCTATGACTTACTGGAAATGCCTGTTGATAAAGAACAGATTTTAAGTGTCTATAAAAATGCTGTAAATGAATTTTTGTGTAACCGTGAGCTGTAGGAAATCTTCAAGCATTTTCTCCGTCCATAATTAATCATACAGTATCACGTGAGAACGCAACTTGCTACGGACCCAGTAAGGTAAACTGTTTGGTGAAAGCGAATGCTGAAAAGTCAAAATAAATATTTTTTTAACATCGCATTGCAATCGCATTGGCGATTCCTAACGCTATTCAAAATGCAGAAGTCGATACAATGGACCGTATACACTATTTTCCTTACAACCCTTCTAACTCGTGGAATTGAAGCCCAATCGATTCAACTTCGTACGTTTAAAACTTTGAAATATAATTGAATATTGATCATTCTAAAAATACACTCGTACACTTTAACTTCTAATTTTCCACCTCCCGCATACGATGATTATTACTATACAGCACAGCTAAACATAGATCCAGGACAAGTAACGGTCTCAGGAATTTCGTCTGGGGCAGTAATGGCCACGCAATTTCACTTTGCACACTCCAGTGAAGTGAAAGGTGCTGGCATGTTTGCTGGTGGTAAGCAGAGATCTTAAAAATCATATATAATAACCCCACGGGTTTTTAGCTAGAAACCCGCGGGTACAGCATCATCCCTAGTGGAAAGCTGATGAAATACGCGTTGACGTTGAGAAGGGAACTTTCACCGCAATGAGATTTAATGTCGACATTACCGTTGCATTCATATAGTTCCGTACATGTGTGGCTTTGGTGGTTTGGCTGCTGCATCAACTTGCATGCTCACTCCAGCTCTAGTTAATGTGGCGTGGTTGATAACAGAAGCAAACTCCGTTGCCGCTGCCGGAAATATAGATTCTACAAATAATATTCGTGGTAGCAAGGTTTTCGTTTTTCATGGTTCTGAGGACAGCACTGTCAAACAAGGTTTCTAAACGATTCGTAAACTATTAAAATAAAAAAATATTGCTTCATCTTTTATGAACTGTCTAAAGATGTATAAATGTGCTTTAGGATCCGCTCAAAATATTCAACAAATGTATACCCACTATGGTGCTACTATTTTCTCTGAAACGGGCCTTGCTGCGGAACATGGACAGGTAAATCCGAAAAGGGGACGATTCATAATGCTCATTAAAAAGCGTACACAAGAGTTGTTAGAAGCTAATTTAATTATAATTTGAGTTAATAATTTCTTTTGCTTATTCTGTAGCCAACCCACAATTACGGAGCAGAGTGTCACGCCAAGTCTGATGACTTTGGTTTTATAAATAATTGTAACTATAAAGGTGCTTTTGAAATGCTCAACTATTTATACGGAGGCACCCTATCCCAACCAAATTCTACCACCCAGGTTGCGGAATCTCTGCAGTTATTTGATCAATCAGAGTTCTTTAGCTATCAACCCAGGTTGTCTAGCATGGACACGGATGGCTATCTCTATGTCCCAACGGCTTGTAAAAACGGAGCGCGATGCAAGTTACATATTGCTTTTCACGGATGCTTCCAATACAAGTGAGTGTAAAGTTGGTGGTAAAATATAACGTGTATGTCATTAATTCAATTTGGAATAATAATTTTTCCTTGTTTTCTCCTTAAAAGGAACAAAGTTGGAGACATTTTTGCAACCAAAACTGGCTACATGGAAGCTGCAGATTTGAACGACATAGTTCTCCTTTTCCCCCAGACTGTTGCCATCCTTGACAATCCAAATGGATGCTGGGATTGGTGGTAAGTACAGTGTTAGCTTGGCTGTTCTCTTTTGGTCGTTTTACATCTGGATTTTAATCCTGTTTCATTTCATTCAATCAATGTGGTTTATACGTATTTTTAGGGGATACCTTACCTCGATGTTCCGTAAGTTTTTAAAAAGAAACACTTTCTTTTAAACATATTAAGAATGAAAGTTTTTAGTATAAAAGCAGAGAAACGACGGTTGCCGATAAGCCGGTCAATCCAATAAGTCAAAGGTGCTACCTATATGCAGATTGCACATGTGTATACGCTTTAGAGAAATCAGAATCAAAGCTTTTCATATATTTAATGCAATTCCCGTGACACAAAGCCGCCCACATAACCTGATGTGATTGAGGAAGATAATAACACACATACAATCCTCGCATGTAGCAAATGACTACACTTGTATTTTCCCCGATCAAAAGTAAAAAATGACCACATCCATGTGAACGTTAGTGAAATCCTGTCGGGAAGCCGTCTTATTGTCTCCAGGAAAAACAAAGCAATGTATTGGTTAGACAACGACTGCTATCGTAAGGAGAAAGAAAAAAAGCTGTGAGCAACAGTAATCCTTAAATATCTCTATTACGATCATGCAGACATAGCACATGGTACGTATGATTATGACTGAACGAACGAACACAGGCACAGATAGAAAGGAAGAGAAAAAGGAAAGGGCAGCGGCAAAAAAGAGGAAAATTCACCAAAATACTTTTATTTTCATCTCATCATCATTGTTATTATTATTATGATGATGCTTTACTTTCCTCTTTTTTTTGGTAAGTTGTGCCATTGTGTTCACAGTGCTATTTAACAATAATAGAAACGCTGGAGAGAACTAACGCGGCGGTGAAATACATGTGTGGTGATAGGTATGTATATTCCCTGCATACTTGTTACCACCCCACATGTCGAATAACTGTACAAAAAATTGTATTGCTTTTTTCTGTAACTGTTCTACAACTAACACAATGTCCCTACCAACTTCCACTTCCACCAGCTAAACCCTTCATGATTTAGATACATAAGGAAAAATAAGAGAAGTAGAACAAGAACAGAACTACAAAACTCAACAACACATTGCATTGCAATGCAATCCTTTTTTCCCTGTAAACTGTACAAAAGAGTAAAGCCTATAATAATACGTGCTCTATTCCCCGTCTCCGCATAATGTGCAATAGTTTCCACATCAGTTCACTTTTTCCTCTTTATCCCTTGAGCAACAACATAGTGTAACAGCGGGGCATCCTCAAGAGAGCTTTCACTTAAGCAAAGAGTTTTTTCCTTTTCTTTACGCTTGCCTCTCTCTCTCTCTCTCTCTCTTCCCTTCTTCGTAAGAAAAACCATGCAGCATTTTTAGTTTATTCTAATATATTTTATACCTTAAGTAGTACAAGTGGCACATAAGTAAGTAAAGCAGCAATCGAGAGAGAGGGAGAAAACAGACACAATCTTATACAGTTGGGTGTCTACCTACAATTGTGTTTAAACGTTTTCGTTCTCTCTCTCCCTCTCTCTCTCCCTGTGTCTCTCTCTCTTCTATGCTAAAGTTGAAATGGTGAAAGCAGACGTCGTAGTTGTTGCAGCATTTTACATGTGTTTCTATACATGTTACTTATATGTCTTTAACCACGCTCAGCCAGGCTTTTGATTGCGGGGATATCTGTATGTTTGACTGGTGCATCGCACCCCTTTCTCTCATCACACCCGGTCGCTACCTTCACTTTTACTGTATACCAAGTAGTTTTACCACTTGCTGTTGCCTTGTAGAGTTTATGGTTTATACCATTTGGTGGCTTCAAGAAAGTGGAAAAATCTTTGCAACTTCGTTTCCTCTCTATTCCTTTTGAATTACTGTGGCTTGTTATATCAGGTTGTTGCTTTTCGCCTTACCTTTTTAAATATTTTTGTTCGTTTCACTTTAATGTAATGTGTCTCTCTGGTTGTGTTGTTGAACACTCAAGTGGCAGGAGGAGAAAGAGAGGGAATGAAAGAGCATAAGTATACCATAATATTATTCCAATATGTATATTACTCAGGAAATGGAGAGGAAAGGCGTAATAAAAGAGAACGACACGTTTTTGTATGAAAATTTTTTGGCTCCTTTGAAACTTTTCGCTGTTCTTACCATTATGCCAACCCTCGAACCAAAATGCGCTGTATATATCTACATACTATAAGTTAAGTCGTATACATTCATAGGAATTATATCGTATTTAAATATTTATCTATTATTATGTACAACAATAACCGTTATGATTGCACTATTGTTTTCTATTATTTTTGTGTATTCGCTTTTATACATATTTAATATTTTTATCCTTTCACTTTTCATAGAAATCCCCGTCAGTTCGCTTCGTTTAACAAAAAATGCTTTAATAGTTTCTTTTACCATTTAACATTGCAATACTTTTAGTTACGAGTTGTTGGGAATTTTGAGACAAACACCTTTCGTATAGTTCTTTTCGAAAATATAAATTGTGAACCTCTTTAGTCCATGCTGAAATTTAATTTTATCAGGAGATTATTTAGGTGTAGTGCGGTATGAATATGATATCGCATCATGTAATATTATTACATAAATAGTTATTGGTGCAGTGTGATTGAACAGAGGTGAATGAACATGAGAAATAGGTATTTAATATTTTTGTAATGTCGTAATCTTGTCATATTAATACAGCGACCAAGAGTGGAAACCAAATTCTGGCAACGTATCGTATGATGAAACGTCTTATGGGCAACTAGTAATTAAATCGGATCAAGTTCATGCCACTTTCACCGGCTTTACGATAGAACTATTTGTGTTTAATAAACCGTTCTTAATTTGACAAAAAATTCTGTGTTTGTAAGTTTCTCTACAGTACAGTTGTGTTTATTGGAAAATTCCAAATTAATTTTCACTGAATTAAGGAGCAATAAAAATAAAAATTTGAAATAACATTGAGCCGTCAACGTCTCTTTTCTAGTTATCTCGAGCTGTTTCTTTTAATTTTATGCATATGTTTAAATACAATCTCGTTCATTTTGCGGCATATGGTTTTTTGACAATCATAATATTTTGTGTTAAACGAACAAGTAAATCATTTTTGAACTTATAAAGACAACTTAGAAAATACATCCCTATTCCCCTATCCGTAGGTATTCACCAAATCACGTACATTTGCTTAACTATGAAAATTCTCAATTCCCAATTGACAATGAATTCCCAAGTAATGTTGTATTTATACAGATCCAACTAAAGCAATTCAAGGATGCTGTCGGAAATCAAAAATGCATAATTTCTCTTCAATCTTTTGGCATTATTTGTAAAGCTTGATTTATTTTAGAAAGCTGATGCATTCAAGGTACATTCTTGTAACAACTTCAACTTGTCTCTTTAATTATTTTTTTCTTTACAAGAGAAAAGTCGTACTTTTCCAAACATCACTGCTTCAGAAATACTTTATGCAGCATGCCACAATCTGTTATATTATATTTTTTACATTTCGACAAGAGTTAAGTTCTTGGAATAAAATATTATGTGGAAAGAGGGAAAGAACGCACGGAGTGGAGAGCCTTTGTGGAAAGACTATATAAAAGAGTGGCTTGAGTGTTGGGGGGAAGTAAAAATATACGTAATGAAAAAAAGAATAAGAGATCGAAAGGAAATGTAAATAATGTTAGTTTGTGATAAGGGAAATGGAAGATGAATGCCAAAAGAGGACGAAATAAAGTACATTGGTTACATGTGAATATGAAGTGTTGTCATCTGCTCTGTCGCTGCTATCCGTAAGATGGTTAAATATATAATGGATAAACATACATATGTAAGCTTAGAACACAACATGTAAATGTATTTATGATGTGATTTGTAATCCAAAGCGTTAAATCTCACAGGTTTCTGCTGTTTGTCCACAGTTTCCGGTTGCCTGATGGGGACCGTAGGAGTTTTCTCCATTAAATTATAACACGGATGCATGTTTTAATTTATGTGATTTAAAAATAAAAGGGATTATAATTGTAGAGTAGAAGCTGATTAATTTTAGACATCTTGGTTATATATCTTTTCTTCCATGTATATATGATAACAACGATTATTTAAAATTAAAGCGTTATGTTTACATTAAATCTATAAAGTACGATATTTTACGTCAATGCTTTCGTTACGTCATTATACCAGCGACGCAGTTGCGCTTAATTTTCTGTACGAATCCCTGATATTTGCAGGGCAACTTTCAAATCTGTTCACGGCACGACACAATCAGTCAGAAGGAGTATCTTGCTACTTTCTTACATTCGTGTTAGAGCACAGCCAACTTTTATTTTAGTAAACGGCAACGCATTTATTTGCTGACGACAAAAATATACACAGTAGATGTGCACACACTTAATCTCCTACATTCAAAAAATAAACGTTTCTTTCATTTGATATCTAATGTGAATGTACTCATATTACACAGCTCTTTCTCTTTTCTTTGCTAAAGGCTATAGCGGTTAAGTGAGTGTTCAGGAAAAGAGATTCATTTTTCTAGGAAATAGAAAAGCTAAATACTTTTCTAGAAATAAAGTGTATATGCTATCAACGGCATGAAAAAGAGAAAGGAAATGTTGAGTGGCTGTGGCAAAATCTTCTGAAGCAGAAAAGGGGAAGTCGTTCATTTATGCGGAGTTTTGCGCATCGTATTTGCTTCTTCACAAACATGTAAACATTGTACATTATAGTTGCATATTGGCATCATGATTTCTTTGTACTACGACCATAGTTATAATGAGTCTGTTGAAACTACGTAATATATAAAGATCCTCTTATCACATCAAAGATATGTTTATAAACAACTCTATTTTCTCTTCCAAGCTCCGTTCGTCAACCAACCTGTCGTCTCACAACCATAATTTGAATGGTCTGCCCATTTAACACGTAGTCGCACAGCCACAAAAATACGATCTCATACTATTTGCTCCTATATATTATACTTGTTTCATAAAAAATGCTCCAAACCATTCTATACTTTGTAAATACGTATTGAGAAACAATTATTTTGTTTTCGTAAAAACATTATTTCCAGATGATGAATTTCGTGGGTTCAAGTTACATCAACCGTCAGACACTGATTCCATAAGAGAAAAAGTTAAGGATAATTTCTATTGCTAATATTAGGCATTATGGTTGGGCATTATAACCAATGGAATGAGTTACATATATATTATGGTAGTGTGCAATTTTTGTTAGTGTTGTATTCTTGTTCCTTGTGCTATAGAGAAGGGAAACATCAGCCAGTAGCTTACTTATATAATCAGTTTCGCCTTATGTATCGAGTAACCCCAAAACATACACTGTGCCATATACTGTTTTATAGCTTTCTCTTGTTTGGTTAAAAGTAAAATGATATTTTTACACTTATTGTACGACCTTGGTTTAGTGGTTTTCCACAAACAGTAATAACAAGTAGCTGTAACGTGAGAGTGTAAACAAAGTTACTGAAAAGTTTACACGGTAGAACGTGAAAAAGAATAACAGCTCAATTCCCATAAAATTCTGTATCGCAGAACATTGGAGTACACATTTATTCTTCTCGGTCTCGGACAACTGAATTTAGTCATTTCATGTCGTTTAAAAGCTCAATAAGGTTAAATATTGTTATTATATTAATTTCAAATCGTTGGCTAAAACTAAAACGTACAACGATTGCTTTCTGGTATTCTCAAGTTCAACAAATATTTAATAATTTTCACATCTTTTGTTCAGTTTGATCCTCCCATAAGGTTATAAATGGACTCATATTCAGATTTAAACATTGGCAGTATGATGTCGCTTGGGGCACAACGATAACTACTACTGGTGAAAGACAACTTAGACAAGATAACAAGGTGAAAAGAATCAAGATCTATCGAAATATTTAAACTAATCCTCGTAAATTTCAAATATTCTTACCCCCTTTCCATTTCCGAGGGTTGGCTGTGTCAGGAATAACTCCTACTAATACATATCTATCAGCGTAAATACCGATCACATAGCTATTTATGAAACCCGAATTTCAATGTTCTATCTGAATGGCCCACATAAAATAATCCTCAGGTTGATCGTTCGTAGTAAACAGTTACAATTGATTGAAGTAACTTTCTACACCGTATTGACAACTTTGGTGTTAAACAAAATAAGATACAAACAATTACACAAAACATGTAGTATACATCTTACTGGCATAGACAGGAGAAAGCAACAAGGAATAGGACCAGTCGACACGGGGGTACATCATTTTGTTCCGTACGCTGTTCCGACATATGTACAATGGTTTTAAATACACGTTAGGACTGAAGACCGAATACAAGTAATTCATCAACGTAAAGAATTTTAAATATCAAAATAGGTAATATGCACACAGCTACGAACACCATGCACTGCAGTGGAATGTGGTACACGTCAAAAATCACCACCACTGTAATTTGTTGTACTCTGCCACGTCAGAAGATTGGATGTTGCATCTTGACAAGCTTTAAAGCGAGTTGGAGAGTTTTTAATATTTATTTCTTGTTAGGGAAAGTCGAAAAGTATATTTTATTACTTTGTCTTATAGGTACATACCTTTTCAACGTTTTCTTTCTTATTGTCGTCGTCCATAATGCTGATGATGGGATGATTTGAATGGATGCTCCAGTAATTGTGACTGCAGTAGCAGTGATGCCAAGTTAAACGCTTCTTTCCCTCCCTTTCCGCGTAACAACAAAAGCCACGGCTAAAAAGTATATACCACCGTGGTATAGTCTTTTATTGTGTAAGTCTTTCCACCGTGGTTCGTTTTTACGACTTCTTTTCCTCCCAAGTTTGACAAGTCTTGTGTAATATTATGTTACTTAAAAACTCGCTCTCACTTTTCCCACTCTCTCTTCTCCTACCCTTCTTTTACAAAAAAAAAGATTGGAAGTGCAAATGAATCAAAATCAGAGGAGAAAAAGAATTAGAAATTAGAATTAAAATGAGGAGCTGTCTTGCTGCCAGATGTGGCTTGCTTTTAATCGTTGTTGGCAGTTCTTCATACACACTTTGGTCTGTTTGCGTCCTGGAGATGAATGTCTTTCTAAAAAGTTATCAAGAAAATCCCGGTCTTAGCCCTGCTAAACCATATACCTACCTACCTATACAACAATAGAATTCCTGGAAATCTCTCAATGTGCTTTCACTTTTTTTATTGCGTATGTAAGATGCTATTATGCATAATAGCATACATATTTCATATTCTGATAATGAGCGTTAAATTTAAACGTACTTGATTGAAGACATTTTGTTACCTAATAATAATAAAATATGATAAACAGCATTTTGACGGGGCACAAAAGACTAGACATATTTAACTTCGATTTCCCAGGAATTGAGTGAATATGCTCGTTGTCCTCGTTGTTCAGTCGGCAGTGTAGTTAATATCGTAATAACCCCCACAGAAATATATGCATGCATAGACACGTTCGTCAAAGGAATAAATCTCTCGTCGTGGTAGACTTTCTCTGAAAGAAATTATTAGTGGTAATGATGAATGAGACTTAAATTGAGCTTTACAGTCAATATTCCACCAGCCTGCGTGAAAGAAGACAGTTTACCAAACAAGCAGCACGGATTTACCAGAATTTAGCAGTAGTGGGACGGCTGCGTTTTTATATATCAAGCGAGTGTTTGTAGTGGGTTGGGAAGTCGTTTACGGCGGCGGAGCTGGAGCTGTGTAAGCAGAAGCTCATTCTGTTTAGATGCTTATTCATTTTCTTTGCCTTTCTTTTCCACTATGATGTTTGCCTTTCGCTACAGCGGAATTTGTTCATCATTATATTACATTGCACTGGTGGTTTTGCTTCTGGATTGATTGCTAAATTAAGTCAATTCTTTGCCATTATGGCTTTCCAAACGAGCTGATGATATATACCCATTCAGGATGGAGAAAGGGAACTATTTAATTTCACTTAATTTAATGCTGCGATTTCATGCCAGTACAGGCTCAGACATCTTTCATCTTTTTCTGGGGAAAAAGAATCGGTGGTTAATGACAAGTCTCGGCTTTGTTATGTAAATTACTAATGGTTTTTGCATTTTGTTAGAAGAGTCGGTAATAGTAAACGCTCATCTACATGTTCCTTTTAAAAATACCTTGTGTATGTGCGTGTGTGTGTGTGTGTTAGGTTCGGTTTGGTAGAAGTATTTTATATATTTCAATTGAAGCTAAATAATTTTATTCTCGCAGCACACACAAAATAAAACCTTTTGTGGTTTTAATGACTCAAAGATCTAAATCCGACGAATGCCGCTACAAATTAGAGCATTTTAATCGTATCTTTGATCTGGTAGCGTTTATATAGGAAGAAAATGCTGCAAAATAAACGAGAAATGCGCTCGTTAGTGTATTCCTGGTTGTGTGGATAAACTGGAATCACTTACGTGCGAAAATTACAGTTTAATTATTAATTTTGTAGAGCTGCGCTGTCCTCAGTAGGATAAAAAGTTTTGCAGTCTATATATAAATATATTGTGGGTCACCAGTCTTATAAAATATGCTATAGCACTATCATGGTTAATGTACATACTCATTAAAGTAGTTATTTACTTAACCTTAAACATTAATTAAAAAACTAATCTGAAACCTGAAACGAACTTGCTGTAATCAGACGTTCTTGTTAATTTTTTCAGGTCTATTTTTGTAGCTTTATGTTTTTATACGTTATAAATGTTAGCTCGTCTCAAAAAATAATAAAATTTAAGCATTTTTAATGTCTGGGCAGAAATCTTATTTCGTTTACATATAACTTTGTTATGTCGGATATACCAACAGACCGTACCGCATATAATCTAATAATGACATTCGCCAATTTATACGTTCATTACTATTACCAGCAATTACATTTGAGAAATTATCAGACAACTAATGATGAGTTTTTGTAGAATCTACCACCTACTTGACATCTACTGATTGTTGTAAAAGTGTAAAATTTAACACGCCACGTGTAATTGAAAAGGATTTCTTGAAATGTTTGTACTTATTCTAGTAATAAACACTGGAATATAATATACCTGTTTTTTTTTAAATCTGACGAGCTAGCTTCCCATTACATGCACACCGGAGGGAAGATTATGTGAATAATAAATTGTAATTGTAGTGTCTGCTTGAATCCTGTATGAAGCTGTAATTACGGTGAAAGCATTCCATTTCAATTAATGAGAAACAGTAGTGTTTCATTTCCCATTACTTTATGTGTGCCTGTGTATAAATAATTCTACTCTGTTTCATCCGTACTCTTCAAATTAAAGCACAAGTGCGTATATGTTACATTATGAATATGTGTGTACATAACTGCCAATATGATGATGAACAACGCTCAACTTGTCTAGCATTTTTTTCAATTATTATCAAACAAAGAATAACAACGAAATAGTTGATACTCTAACGTCATGTCTCGAAAAAGTACTGTTTTAATAAAGCCGTTGTTTTACTGTCAAGTCATAAAGCTTTCGTACTAACCGAAAGTACCTGGATACTGCTGAAAAAACATCTCTCTGGCTTTTATGTTCCTTACGTGCTGCTTGCAGGAGTATAGCTAAAAAGGGGAAAAACTAACCCAAAATTGTACTTCCTTGGAATTCACATGAAACAAATGCCTTGTAATTGTAAGCTACGAACTATGAACATAAAACATGTAACATTAGACACGTAAAAAATACGCCTGAAATTGTTCCCGTTTTCACGTTAATTTAAAGCAGGTGGAATTATCATCATTATCATCATCATCATCATCATCATCCGCTGCAGCGGAGCACATACTGTTAAAAATAAATCCTTGCCATTAGTTTCTCCAGTATTTTCACATCTACATATTTAACTTTGATGCGAAACACAATAAAAATAATAGTAAAAACGGTGTGCCAAAGAAAGAAAGAAAAATAATCACTAATTATCTCATCTACTGTTAGCATCTACTTTCCTATTATTAAGAAAATTTTTACTCCTTTTCATCCACCCTGTTCCAGGATGGCACGAAGAGGTAAGCTTTATTGCAGCCAACCGGCAGCACTTTCTTTTTTGTCTAGTCAACTACAAGGAGAGTGTTTCTTTTTTTTGTACACGCCTGCCATGGGTTGAATGGTTGAAATTCAAAGAGAAAAAAGAATAATAGGTATTTCACAGGATTCCGTGGAGGAGAGCTAGCAGATGGAATGATGATAGTCAACTTGCCTGGTGTAAATGTAGACAGAGCAGGAAGAAAGAGAGAGAAAAAATCTCGCCGAGATTGAATAATAAAGAATACAGAACGTGAATAACTACATAATATGCTGCGTACATGCATATTATGCATAGGTATTCACTAACTAACCAAACACTAACTATATAAGTGTATACGTCTCTAAAGGATTGCATAGTGGTGGTATTAAGTATTAAATGCAGATAGAGAGCAAAAAAGGAGAAAGAGACAAACGAAGCTAATGTCTTGAAAGATGGAGGAAAAACTCATCTATCCAACGCCGCCGCCACCACTACCAGCACAAAAAACACACACACTAAAACTTCTATTACGTACTTACTATCATCCAACCATACACAAAATGAGTTTTATTTGATATAAATTTATACGTGGGTATCTATCTACACGTATATTATACACACAAGCACGTGCATATATGCTACTACTAGCACTATACGTCTTTTTATTCAGTAAACACGGTACATGTATACCGAGGCTGCTTTCCACACAGAGCCTTTTTTAAAAAGATTTCCCTTTCTTCACTTTTCTCTTATTTTTTAACAAAAAAGTGTGTAGTAAAACAGTTTGAGAGGAGAGGTTTTATATTTAAAGAGTACATATAGCGTCGTATAATAATAGATATAGGACCGTATATGTACCCGCCGCGTACTGGCTTCTCTCTCCGCCTGAAATAAGATAGTATTTCTTATTTGCTTGCTCATCTTCTCAGATTATAAAGTGAATGAATAGTCATCCCCTTCAACTACTTCTTCGCTGGCACGGCCTCGTCGTACAAACCCATTACGACTACTTATAATAATAGTAATGATGATGATAATAATAGTATAAAAACTCAAGAAATGCAGCATCCAAGAAAGCTCAGCTCAGGTTTTCCGCTTTAACTATTTGCCTGTTTTTAGTAGTATTTTTCCTCTTCATACAAGAGTCGTTTTAGGGAAAAAAGATTTTTTTTTCACGACGCTGTTGCCAGTGTCTGGCGCAAGAAATCTAAACTAACTACAACAACACAATGCACACACACACATAAGAAGGTCGACATGTAGTTGTATTTTTATGCTTGTGAAAATGCTCGTAATGTAGGTAAAAAAAAAGAAAAACTAGTATATTTATTATGGCAAGCGCCTTGAGTATTTTTTTCTAAAGTAAATGAATTCTCCAGGAATAGCATCTACTGCTGCTCTGCTTCCATATACACACAGCAAAAAAACTATACAAGTTTGAGCTTTTCTCTTTTTTTCCTTTTTTTTCTCTCGTTCCACTCTTTATAATTCAAGTTAGTCGTTACTCGCTCAGATGATGATAATAATTAGATCGAGGATAACATACAAAAATCTGAAGCACGGAAAGAGAAAGAAACGCCAAGTTTCGCGTTTCCATTTCTTTATGCCCCAACTACAGCTATTACATTACGTGTTCATAGACTTGATACCTGGAATCAGAGACTTTCTCTGTAAGCCTTTTATGTTGGACAAAAAGTAGAATGTTATGCAGATAGAAGGGCTGATATATGTATAGGTACGTAATTTTGGAATGTTTAACTTTCTCTTTTAACAACTAATGAATGCCATTTCTTTTCCAACGCAGGACAATTGACGAAAAACCTGGGCTATTACTAAAGAAGTGATTAAATTATTTCAATTTGTTCAACACCGAATTCGTGCTCAGGCAAAATGTGAGGCTTTTCAGCGCTGCGTCTGAAGTTATTTTTACCTAGTTACTTTTCACTCAATTTAGAAATGCATATATCCATCCATATGTGGCTTACCGTTTGAATTTTCTAGAGAAATCTTGAGTTGACGGAATGTATATTTTTAGTATCTCTAAATTGACAAAATTAGGATTTCAAGTATTTCATTCAGGCAAATATCTTGTTAAAATTTAAGTAAGCACGTATTGTGTAGTGCACTTAATTTACTTAATAATTGAGTAAAGTACAGTATCCTGTGTATGTGTTTAATTAATTTTATCAATTAGTTTTCAACAGGAAATCGTTATTCAATGTTTTCGTTTGAGAGTGGTGGTGTAATATATTAATGGCG
>JAHZNE010007307.1:0-14257 GCA_027744055.1 Callyntrura sp. NNG-2020 | reverse complement strand
AAATTAAAAGTTGGCCAAATTGGCTCAAATTGAGAATATAGATGGGTCTAAAGCAGATAATTGATTTTACCTAGTTTGACACAGATGACTTTGTATGTACATCGGTCTTTTTTCATTAGGGAAACTTTTCTTGTGACCATAACTAAACGTTATCAGATTAAATTATGTGCTTTCCGTAGGTTCTCACAAAGGTGGATTACACCGTTTTATTGTACATTGTGCTAGTGCTTCACCCAAGTTGTAGCATTACTTGTAAGAAGCTACATCACAGCATATCAGATACAAGGTACATTGGTCAACATCTTTGTGAATCTGTAATCTTTAATACCTTCATCATACTCGGGGAACCGTCACATCTACCACACGAAAGGTGATTGTTAATTATTGTGATTGTATATTATAGGGTGGCATTGTTAAGAAATAATGCTATTCCATTCCATCCCAGTATGGCGGTCCATGAACCATGAATCGTATCGTAATGATGACCAAATAGAAAAAAATAAACTAATACGATTAGCGTGAGTTATTGACATACTTAGGGACGTATTAACAAGTGCAGTTGTGGGGTCGTAGAACTCGACCAATTCGATTTCACGAGATACTGAAAGCATAATTTAACAAGCAATTAAAACTTTAATGACTTTAAAATACTTTTTCCTGGTCGTATTTCCTCCATCATGCTTCTACTACAAGGAACCACACGTGCAGAATTAAACTAATAATAATAAGGGAAATAAAGTAATTTTATGGGTCATTATTTGTTTGCTGTCGTAAATGAAATGTAGACTGAATCATCAGCAACATAAAGGTTTACAACACTATAATACCAACTTATGAAAGTATTAAATATTAATATTTCCCTTTTTGTAAAAAAGCATACACTGTAAAGCTGAAAGCATCTTGGAATTACATACAGTTTGCTGCTATCCCCAGTGTCCGGTTCAATAGAAATCAGGTCGACATTATCATTTTGTGCGGTCTGTGGTATTCAAGACTAGTAATGTATTATAGTACGTACGCACGTGTCTGCAAAAAGAATTTTACGATTAAGAGAAATCTATTATGTTTACCTTGATCGTATTGCAGCATCGTACTTATCAGTTGAGTTTACATGTCCCCTTGTTTTATTTTAAAGTAGTCGCCCTTTCATGCAAAAGGATCAAGAGCAGACAGCAAACCGTTAAGAAACGCATATGCCTACACTACATTAATTAATACAAGATTTCAATTTCAACTATAAGATTATAAACAAAATGGACAGTTTGAATTTGATGGGCTATATTTACCCTGCATAAATGAGAGTACGAGAGTCTCTGCGTACACCCACGGCCCATTGTTGTTTCTATGCGGATAAAATTGTTTACACAATTATTTTAATTGAAAATAAAATGTTTAGAACAAAGCACTGAAAATATGGCGAATGCTTAAATTCCACATAAGACGTATCCCAGATAATGGAATAAAGCAAAAAGCATGCCGTTACAACAAACACCCTAAAAATAAAACGAGTACTTCCCATCTAGTTCTCACCAAGCCTATCTACACAGGCGGCAGGTGTCTCCCCCGTCATTTCCCCATTACTGTTCGTTCCCTTTCTCTCTCTTTCTCTCTCCTGCACTGCCTTCCTTTCGATTTCTTCTCCCGTTCCGCCGCAGCCCGTTGTAAAAGCCTTGCTGAGCTCTGGGCTTTCCCCACAAAGACTAACTGTTTCTCTCTCACTGCGTGTCTGTCGTTTTGTGTAAACAGAGGGGTTGCTTCTGGATGCAGCCTCACTCTGAAAAACATCTTGGTCCGCAACACACCACACCACCATCAACTCCTTTCTAAAGCATTTCCTTCTTGCGAAGCTACTTCGGGGGAAAATGTTTTATGTGCGTGCTCCGTTCTAACTCGCTCTCCTGCTATTGACTGGTACAAAAAAATGCAGTAACAACTAAAAATGGAAAAGCTTATAAAGCAACAGCAGCTTAAGTATTTCTCCCCTGTTAAGTAGTTAAAGGGATTAATTTTTTGAGTCTGCAAAATAGTTCAACTTGATCCTCTTTCAGAGAGAAAGAGAGAGAGAGTCTTCTCGCAACCCCTGCAAAGATTCGTCGACCTTGTGTGTTGTGTGCTTGTCGGGACAACAACGTGAAAACTTTAAATCTCAGGGAAAAAGTAAAACTTACATAAAAGGGTATAATGCCGGTCATTAGTGTTGCTGGCGGCAATTTTCAAAGCAAAAATACTTTCCCGAGAACTCTCTTCTTCCCGGTTAAACGTGTAATTGGGGTTGTCTCGTCCTCCTGTCATATCGTTAACTTAACGAGTGACAAAGTGAAGTGAATTGATTAGTGTTCATTATGCAATGTTAAAAAATAAACAATAATTAATACACACAAGTTGATATTAAAATATGGAATACTCCACCACTCAATTGTCTCATTTGCATATCTTATAATTTACTACAAGGATATCTGTAAATTGACAGCTGACATGGAAACGTTTCAACTTCGGTTTAAGATGCTTTGAACTTTGCACGCACTTTTTAACGTACAGTCTTAATTGAATTTGCCGAACACAATAATAAAAATTGACACTCATAGTCCTAACCAGTTAACAGAGTACATTTATTGTGAATCAAAGCGTAGGGAGTTTATGTGCAGTAAATTAAACAAAACATGTTTCTGGGAATCTTCTATAAAGCAATGTTGGCTTTTGTTTGAATGTTTTCACTGTTGTAGTATCAAGGCAGAAACGAGATAAACGTGAAATGAGAAAAGATACATTGACAGATGTAATTCATAATAAGTAATAAATTTGAAATAAATTGCCGTTTTAAACATTGTTGGCATCGAAGTCCCCTTTTGAAACGTTACTAGCTGTTCGTTCACTGCTGATACAGCAGAATAAAAAGGAAAGCGATATAGTATTTAGTGACGGTTGACTCTATGATCATCATAAAAATGTCCACTTCCGGTGCCGCTGAAAGCGGCGGCTAGTTTCTCATAATATATGTTTAATATCACACGAAGCAGAAATATATTAAACAAGAATCATGACATCATGACATTTAATATCTTGATTAAAAATATACGACTTATTGAATACTACCAACAGCAAAAATATCGTATTTCACTCGCTACAATATAAAATACGATACATTAATTTTTCAAACTTTTTGTCACACTGTTGTTCCTGTGCTACGATACTCTTGTGCCAAAAATAAACTGCAAGACACTCATCTAGCAACAATCTCTACTAAAAACTCAGAATTCGACAAGTTTTCCACAAGAAAATCGTCGTGTCTCACGATACCCCATAAAAGCCACCCTCTCTCCATCCAACTGCTGTCTTGATGCTGCTGCTGCTGCTGCTGCGTTAAAATTAGAAAACAAACCTTGCTTCACTGACAGCACACAATTAAGCTCAAGCTCGAGGCATAAAATATTTATCAGATTATCAACTAAACGGCACAATTTGACTCGCTTAAGGGTATTTCCATAAAGACGCTCTGACACAATGTGCTCGTCAAACTGCTCACTTCTGGACTGCTTCCACTGGACAAGGATGGTGATCCTCTTTCTGATGTTGTTCGTGGTCAGTGACCGTATAGGAAATATCAGTGCCTCGTCGCTTTTTCAAGGTAAGTTGAACACCCTACACCCTACGTAAAATTAGTTAATTGACAACTTTAAACACTTTTCACCGTTTTGTCTGCCTTACGGGTTTGTGTCGTCTACTTTCTATTCTGCTTCCTGGTGTGTGTACATTTTCACGGATTCTGATAATTTAAACTTTTTTTAAATAAAGGAATGATTATAGCCGTTTTATTGTTATCCCTCCACCATTATTGCATTTTTCGCTCTCCACACATCCTTGTTCCTTCCCCATCTATATTTTATTATCCCGTTTTCCAAACTGACTTATAACGATACGATACGATCTCTTATTGAAAATGAAACAGCTTGTACGTAGAAGAAGAAAAGTGAAATAAAAATGGAGGGTGAAATTTTTTTTCGTCGGTTATAGATTTTTTGTTTTCCCTTGTATTTTGTGGGGACACTCACAGAGATATCCCCACAAGACATTTTCTCTTTGGTTACTTTCTCAAGGTAAACTGTAGGTGTAGCAGTACAGTTTCTTTGTGCTATTACAACAACCAATGCAACGGCCCTCTCGAATTAAATCGCTTCAATAAATACCACGTCGTTCCTTTCACCTTTTCTAGTTTTCTGCTTGTTCTGATGATAAAGTCGTTTCTTTCTCTCTCTGTCAGCCGCCCAGAGAGTTTTACTTTGAGAGATCACTGCCGCCTCCACCGTTGTCGTCGTCGTTTACACATTCCATTCTTACAGCTGCTGCTGCTACTGCTTTTCTTTTTGTGAACTTGGACTACACAGGAGAAAGAGACTACTACACAACAGTAGTAGTAGCAGTATAGTAGTAGTAGTAGTAGTGTGTACAGTGGTGAAGGAAAATGTTGACTTTTTTCGAAGAAGGAGGAGGAAGATGGGCAAGCCACCTAAATTCCATTGTCATCTAAATCCCCTCTCCGAAAATAAGTACAAGATTTATAGAATTGTCTGGTGAGAGTTGAACATTGAAATAAATTGAAAGCATGAGAAACTCCTTTTTCCAGCTGCTTTTCCTCGCTGTTTTTGTGCAGTCGAGAAACAAAAGCACATTGCACCACTACCACCACCACCCAAAAATGTAAACCCACAGAAAACGACGACCCCCTGAAAAGAATCCCGGCACACGGTGAACAACCTTATATTATGTCTCATCAATAATATGCTGGGTACGTAAAATCACGGCCATTGCTGGTTCGGTTATATAGCAGTGCAGTGCAATTTATATCATGCTAATATTATGCACTACAGTACCAATAGGGTGCAGGATGTCAGGTATAAGTGTAAAACAAAGAAAATGCCATACTTTTCAATTTCTCGTCGTGTCGATTGCATTATTTATAGGAACTCGTTATATTTTATTTATAAAATATTTTCCTTGGTGGTTGAATTGAAAACAAAACGAAAAGATTATTAGTTTTCCCGTATTGTACAAAAATTTTACGTTTTACATATCATCCATCATATTCATTATTCATTGTTCCAAATACCATTTTGAAATTAAATGATACTCAAACTTGGGGATACCTGGTCAAAATTGTTTGCAAAGTAAAAACTACCAATATTTGGTGCATGTCTAAGAATAGGTGCACTTGTATGCTCCAGAATAGAATGGAGTGATTAAATAGGTACTGGAATTCCAATTCGGTCGTATTCTAAATATATTTATGCCTTGTTTGTACCTTAACAAGTAAATAATACATTTTGTTATTCAGTTATTCTCCGACTTGTTGTAATACTAATAGTTCTATAAAGTCAGCGGCGCTTCTCCGTAAAACTTTGGTGGATCAGGGAGAAAACAGAGGAAAAATGGAAAATACATCAGGGAAGGCTTGTATTACAGTCAAAAATGTCTTTAGTTTGCTATTTTTAAAATCATATTACAAAGTACGTATCCATCGTGGTTGAACTGGGCATACCCTCCAAGTGATCCATCCACTAAGCCAAACTCGTTTCGACAAAGTTTTCAAATGTAAATTTTAATTCAAATGGAGGTAGGCCTGTGTAATATAACGTATGTAAGTGTGCGTTTGTCTATGTACAGCTCGGGACAATATACGAATTATAGAGGACGACAGCGCAACATATGGGAAGTAAGTAGTAAGTAGGCATATTAAGCAAAATAACTTTTTTGTTTTGAAACACATCACTTTTCTCTCGCTCTCTTTGTCTTTCTTTTCTGATGTCGGTAAGAGACGAAATGGAATTTAGTTTGACTTTCATGAAGAAGAGATACAAAAAATCCAAGTTGAATTTGTACTTCTTCTTCTTCTTGTTTTTCTGGCTTTTCCCTTTTCTCATTCGTTTTACATGGTCATGATGATGATGATTGTGAGATGATGCTGATGATATTTAGAATGTAAGAAGGAAAAATAAAACTAGTGGAATGAATGAAGTTTTTAGTTTATTTTCTCCACTTTTACTTATACTATTACAAATAGTCATGATGTGGATTCGTTGTAGAGAGAGAAGAACAAAAATTGGGGATACGTGTGTAGTTTGGGAAGAAAGAGTGGCATAAAAAGTAAAAGAAAAAAGTAGGAAATAAAATGGGAATTGAGAATGATGCGGCTGATTGAATGCCTGTATAGCAAATGGCGGGCCGCTGCCACATACACACAAAACGAATGAAAAAGGAAGGGAAATGAGTAGGTAGTGGATGATCAAAAGCGGCAGCAGTGTGGCAGCAAAAGTATAAACTACTTGTTGTGAGAGCGAGAGAGAATGAGAGAGAGAGAAAGAGAAAAAAACTATGTTGCCACGTTCTTCCCCTTTCCTTTTAAGATGTTACTGGGCTGCTGTTCATCCCTTCTTGAGAGAGAGAGAGGCTCGCTGACTAGGGAAAATTTTGGGATGCCGAGAGATTTCTGATTTTAAATGACTGAATGGTTGGCGGCAAGTATTTCGATTGCACGACAGACTTGATAAATATTGCAGGTTTTCATGTAGGATGACAAGTTGCAACCTAGGTGAACTTTACTCGTCCATCTTCGATTTTTATGAAAAAATTAATTAAAAATACTGACAATTTTCGAATTTTCCCTTCTACGAAACAGTTTTAAAAATTTCGAAATTGTGATAAGCTTAACACACTATGTGTTGTTTTAAACCAGACTAGTGGTGATGCAACTACATATATTTGTTGGTAGGTCAATTGGTCATTTTACAATCTACAAAAATCATTTATATTCCCTCCGTGAAAGCCTTGAAATTTTGTTCAATGTAAATTTGCTCCACCTAAATACTTTACCTTGCCTGCTTAAACTTTCCGCTCAAATGAAGGCTTTGCTTTTTTTCGTTTTCTTGTACACAGGATGTCTTCCTCATCTGACAGAGCATTGAAGTATAATAACAATGATGATAAAACAGATGCAAAATGCGAAAAAAGTTAGCTGGGTCCGTTTAAGTCAATTCATCGAAAAATCTGCATATTTTAAAAGGATCCACCACACAAACACGCTTTTGTTTGATGCGTGGAAGCTGTAAAGTAAGATACTCACAAGTTGGCTCTCGTTACTAATACTCAACCCCTCCGCCTGACAACGCCGTTATGTAGAGGTGGTAGTCGACCCCTTTCTTTTTTATGAGTTTCTTGGAAACCAAGTTCAGATCCCCGTTTTTCACATGAATGAAATAAAAGGGTTTTAAACAGTTTTTTGTTTCCTAAAATGGTGCGCGTGGAGCAGGAAGAGAATTTGGTAAAGAAAATGGGAAAAGATGTAGAAGATCATAGAGAAAAGAGAGAGGAGAAAAGGAGTTCAATTTACATACTTTATTAGCAGAATTTGACCAGCAAATTTTTTTCGGGTTTGAGCGACAAGGAAAACGAAGTTTACAAACTTTTTTTGTTTTGCTTACGGCACGGCACATGCATGTAAAAGATATGTAGAACAAAAGGCAAAGCTGTCTTTTTTTAAGAAAAATGGAAAATGTAAGTTTTGCGTAGCTTGTAAAATCGTTTGCCTCTGTTATGAAGGCATTGCACGAAGTATGTCTTAGTATGTGTTGCAGCATGGTCTAGTTATGCTATGCTTGTATGAAAATGAAATCGATTCTGAATTTGTATCTAAAGAGTAAGAAACATTGCCAATTTTGCAAAATATTTATAGTGATGAAAATGACAATACCCAATAATCAAATACGGAATTCATCGTTCATGCTTTTCGGGTGTTTTTATGGTAAATGTTACATATCATAATGAACGATTACACACACATCACATATCAACAGAAGATTTTCTGTTGTTAGGTGGAACGTGGTCTTGGTATTTATGTATATAATATTGTGCTAATTATGTAGTTACTAATTTTGCATTAAAAATTTGCATAAATTTTTCCAATTTACTGTTATGGACCACTTGTGCACGAATTGAACAAAAAATAATCAAGTTAGGATAAGTGGCGAGATCCATCCAGACTATCGTATTTACTGTTCATTATTTTTCATAAGCGAACACAATTTTGTTTGTGTAAAATACTAACAAAATGAATTTCCGCATGCACGGCATTGAAATACTTATGGATTACGTCAAAATCGTCAATAATGGAAAACAAAATCCTCGAATCAACAATTTTTGCTATGCTTTAACCGTGAAATGCAAAAGACATCAGCTATATTACTAATTTTTTGAGAAAACGAATACATTTAAATGAGAACAAAAATAGACAAATGAATCTAATTATTACGCACCCACGCCACTATATAGGATTAGTCTCCGCAGGGTATAAAATAACAGGTAGCTTGTCTTTGTCACAAGAACTACTTTATTACACTCTGTTTTTTCTGTTACGTTGCACACCACCAGACATAACCTTCAACTTGTCCTCCATTATCCCACTACTCTCGCTATTATTTCATTAAAAATCAGGTTGAGTTCCTTCTGTACACAAAGCAGCGAGCAAGAGAGAAGTTTGCAAAGAGCGTCAGAGTGAACACCGAGATTCGTATGGAAGGTGACATGATGGAGGTGGCGGTGGCAGGCAGGGTGTAAATACGCACACATTAGTACTACGCTGGTAGTAGATCAACCAGCCAGCATAGTAAAAGGGGGAAGTTTTACGAGGCAGAACATCAAGGAAGAGAGTGAGTGAACACGTATGCAAGGAAGGTGGGTGAGTGGCTTACGTTTGGAGGGAACGGGTGAAAACGGGAACGGAAAACAAAGGAAAACATTTAATGCATTCATTCATTCACACTTTCGGATTCGAGACGCTGGCTGGGAAAATGAGAATGCAGGTTGATGCTGACGATGATGATCACGATGATGACGACAACGACGTCGGTGTACAGTCGACATGATCGTTACACACTTTTTTCCTGAGAAAACAAACTCCCGAGACAAAAGGCAATTCACAAATTACATTAGTGGAAAAACCTCCACCAGAAAAAGAAATAAGGATGGAGTGAAAATGAAAGATTTTGTGTAGTTCCCCGTCTAGTACATTATACTTTCGTTCGATTCTCTGAATAAGGACGTAGAAAAATAACAACTAGTATACTTGATTAGCTAGGTGGGAGAATTTTCCTGGTAATAAAATAATGCTGGGAGAGTGGGAGTACACACAGTGGCAGGGGTAGGTAGCGCAGAATAAAGAGAATTTATTTGCTTGTTTGCTTTTATTACATCAACCAAGACGCCTTCACACTGACGACGACGACGACGAAGACGACCGTACATTTTGTTTCTTTCGAAGGAAACTGTCGCGCGCACGAGGGACATTACAAAAAATTGTGGCAGAGTTTTGTGTTGGGTGTGATTGTATTGTAAATGCATTATTTTTTCTGGGTGTAAATGTCTTGTCTTAATTGTTCTTGTTTTCTCTTCTCTTTCTCTCTCTGTTTCTTCTTGGATGCCGCTGCTCATTCATAGATTCCTTCTTGGAGAAGGGTGGAGGGAGCAATGAGCCAGAGTTTGTGGAAGACATCAAGAACGTCACGGTGGCATCGGGAAGGGAAGCCATTATTTCTTGCGTTGTTTCCAATTTGGGAAGATACAAAGTAAGTCTGTCTACCGTATTACCATATATACAATTTTCTGCTTTTCCTCAAGTATATTTACATTTTTTCTCCTTCTTCCTTTCTCTCTTTCCCTCTCTTGCTCTCTTTTCTTTCTCTCGTTTCACGACTACTTCCAAAGATAAGTTTCTCATTAGAGGTTTATTTTCCCCGGCTAAACTCCCGTTTCCTGATGCAATAATCCGTGGTAGAATAGTAGGAATCGTGGGGTAGTAAATTGTAATGGATCTTTGGAGCAGTATATCAACCATTTACGGAGAAATATAAGCAAGCGGCGAGAAAGAGTCAGAGAGAAAAAGAAATACTTAAAATGAGTTTTGTTGTTTCTTTTCGCTACACTAAAATGCAAACACACACATACACAAACACCTTCTTCGTCTTCTGACAAGCAGAACAAGGGCAGAGACAGAGAAAGACCAGACAGTGAATTGCTTCTCTCCTCATGTCCGCTGTTCCGTGTCCAACAACTTGAGCAAAAACGAATACACACAACAGAGCACATTTTCTCTATTTCTCTCTCTCTCCCTTACTCCTTTACGTTGTCCTTGGTTTTGTTGGAGTGTTTATGTGACAAAAATCCATTGTAATCGGTCGCTGGTGTGGGCCATAAAATCCCAACCGTGTCGTACAAAAAAGAACGGGAAACCAAAACCACACTACCGTAGTAATGATAGCAGTAATAACAAACCTAACAGCAACAAAGAAGGAAAACGAACAAAAAAACTCGGTTGTGTTACGATGGGTACTCCAATGCCGGTTACCGAGCTGATTGTAACTGCATGGTGGTGGTGGTGTAGTGGTGGTGGTGTGGTGGTAGCAATGGTAGCTAGATGATATCGATATTTCTCTTTGGATGAGCCCAATATATACAACACACAACAACTGCAGCCACTCTCCTGAAATGCGACTCGACGCACCCCCTCGGAACATGTTCATCGTACGACTCACGCGTAATATTATTATTATTATTATTATTATTGGCATTGTTGGGAGAACGTGATGCGTTCTGCGAGAATGATGTTGATGATCCTGAAAATGTCGATGCTTGTTGGTCGCGTACCTTATTTTTAATGCTTATACTGTTTTTATACCGTAATAGTTTTATACGGTTATCCCCCTGCTATTTTCCGGATCGTCGTCATTATCCTGATCATCCACGCTCCTTGTTTCCTCGTGTGAAGGTCTTTAAGCTTAACCGTCAGGATGCAAGATTCACTCACACCAACCGCAACGGCGGCAGCAGCATTGGCAGATGAAAAACTTCGTTGTCATTGCCTTTACATTACCATCATGATCATCGATATCATCGCCTCCAGTAAAACTTGTGGTGTGTACGGCAGCAGTAGCAGCACTGCCGGGATGGCTGAGACGAGTTTTCTCGCAAAACATTTCCGTCTGCTTTTTTGGAGACACACCAGGAACAAGACACCACCAGGGGGTTTTTTCTCAGTACCACCTGCGGTCTGCATCATCAACACGAACTTGATTGCTATAAAACTATATTTTATACAATAGGGTAGGATCTTATACAAAAGAGGGAAACAAGCAGGGTACCCGGCTACAGCAGTGCCTGCTACCAGGAAATTCCCGTTATTTTTCCGACGAAGCACATAAATATGTACATGGTCTCATTCATCGTCTCTCTAATGCAACACCCCCTTCCCTTTCTTTGCTCGTAACAAAATAAAAACCTCCATCATCTTTGTCGTCATGGAAGTGGTAATAGTAATAATACTATAGTAATGGCAATAATAATAATAACCGTCTAATAGGGTAACACTACGGGTAAAAAACAATGCAGTTTGAGCGCGCATTCCAGGAGAAAACACATAAACAGAGATAGATAATACATCTTGGGTGTAGAGCAGTAATAATACGTTTATAAATAAGAGGGCGATCCATAATGATGATGATGAGGATGATACTGCTGCTGCTGTTGCTGTTGCTGCACATTGATGTCTTATTTATCCCTTTCCCTGTGATATATGCGCGTTCTGTCTTCAATTGCATTTTTGGAAGGGGCTGAGCTTGCTGTTGCTGGGCTTATGTGTGGTTTTGACAATGTCATACAGCCAATATTTCAAACGTGTTTTATCTACAATAGTTTTCTGGGGCAACTTTTTCCTCAGAGGAATAAAAAAAAGTTTTGTGTTATGTGTACGAGGAAAATGTATACACATTTTTTCTGCTGGGGATCGTCTCCCTTTGTCTCTTTCTTGACAATATATGTCGTCAAGATCACCGTATTCTTGTATAGGCGACCATGGTAATGTGGAAGGGACGCGGGGGGATAATGACGGCAATAACATGGTCATCGACACGGAACATTATGGATCTTGTCAATAAATGGGTGGTGATGTAGAGGGAATGATGTGTTGAAAATGGAGCAATATTACTTTCATCACGGCGATATGCTGTAAAGAAAAATTCCTTTACTCTTCCTACCAGGACGTGGGTATTGAGCGTCTTTTTGTGTGCCCCGCTCTCGGGGACGAGGACGGCGGGACAACAATGTGCAATCTCAATGGTTATTAAATCCCTGGTGGAGAGGGAGAGAGAAAGAAAGCTATAAGGAACATTATCTTCAAGTGCCACAGTTATGTCGGCTATCATCCTTGCCATCATCCTGATTTCCCCCAATGCCGGGTAGTTCACACAAGCATTTAGAATACGTTCTATAGGGGCCTGCAAAAATTCTTCTGACAAGTTTATTCATAAGACGAATAACGACAGCAACACACGATGCAGACATACACACACTCACACACATCCCGGAATAGATATAATCTATCGGTCTCCGTCACCCGAGACACACTGCTCACTGCGAGAGAGAAAGTAGGGAAAAAGTGGTCATTTTACCCAGAGAAAATGTGTTTGCACTCTTTTTCTCTCGTGAAACGAGCCATGACCATCACATCATCATCATCATCATTCTCATCCTCTGCTCTTCATTCTGAGGCTCGTTCCGGGTATGGCAAGTACACACACACACACCCAACAATATGGTTCTTGAGGGTTGTTGGTCTAAGAGAAGCAAATATAATGGGTAGTTGCACTGCGCTCCTTATTCTCTCCCTAAAAGAAAAAGAAAGGCGAAGGCAAGAAATAAGTATGGCAATATGGTTTAAGTTGTTGCTCGTTCGTTCCACTCACTCACCATCATCACCACCATTATGCATTCCAATAGCAACAGCAACTGTACCGCGAATGAATATTATGAAGAACGAGAGACCAAGAGAGAGAGAGGGAGAGAGAGAGGAGCGAGAGAGAAAAAAGGCCGACAAGCGGGGATAAATATACGAGCTGTAGTGTCGAGAGAAAGATACGCCACGCTTTTTTCTTCTTTTCATTTTTTCTCCCCTTTCCTCCCCATTACACTTACACTTGAGAGAGAGAGATGATGGTGACGATGATGATTATGTTACTTGCCATTTACGACCCACTCAAATCGAGGCGTAACGGCCCGTTCCCGTAACGGTTGCCAGGAATACTCCTTGGTGCTTCAGTATCGGTTTTTTACTGTACTGTTGCTTCTTTTCAGGTTTTCACAAGAGAGAGAAAGAGAGAGAGAGAGAGAGTAAAAATCTGAGAGAAAGATGTTCTTTTTGGGAAACAGAAAGGAAACTGATGTTGCTCTCTTTTTGGTGTGGTGTGTGTCTCCATAAAAACGGCAAAGACATTTATGAAAAACAACACAAAGAGAAGCAGCACGGTAGTGTATCATTATCATCGTCATGATCGTCATCACAGGACGATGATGAGAAGCGAAAAGAATAATAATTCACACCATAACACAACAGGAACAACGAAGACAAAAGCACCGGAGAAAATGGTTCAATAACAATAGCTGGTGTGTGTGTGTGTGCATGTGTTAAGCTGTGAAACAATAGAGGATGAAAGAAGAGAAAAGTCGACAGTGATAGGGAAAAGAGAAAGGAAGAGGGTGGGTAGCGCGGCCATGGTTGTTTTTTCCTGCTTTCTTCTCCTTTTTTTATTATCCTGTCACAGGAGACACTATATATATTGCCATTATTCTGCATAACTGCTGTTGCTCACCACCACCTCTAGTGCGGTGGAAACGCACACATTTTCTCTCTCTTTCGTTCTGATGGAGGATTTGAAATGGTAATGGAGTCGTAGTAGTAACCTGTAATAAACACGGAGATTGTCACTAGTATTGCTGCTCTGGCAAGGGAAAGAGAGGAAAAAATGGAAATTCAATGGTGTGTGGAGTGAAAGTGTGTTAGGGCACGAGAGAAAAATAGACGGGGAATGTTAAGGAGAAGCTGTTGTTAAAAATGTAAACTATGTAAAGTAGCTGGGTACAAAGAGAGCGAGCGAGAGAGAGAAAAAAATCTCTGAGGGGAATGTGTTCTTTTTTTGCTAAAATATTTTCGAAATTGAGGCACGGGATGATAAACACTTTCTTTTGTATTGTATTACTACGAATTTTCTCTCTCTGACTGACTCACTCACTACCTCTATTTAGCACTAATACTGCACAGGAAAAAAAACAGGAAAAATTAGCATCCGTCGTTGAGTACAAGTATTAGCAGCAAGAGCGCAGCATTCCAGCATCTTTTCATTTTTGTTGACTTTGTGCGTATGTAAATAGTTCCGACTGTGAG
>JAHZNE010007306.1:0-10431 GCA_027744055.1 Callyntrura sp. NNG-2020 | reverse complement strand
GACAGACAGACAGACGGACAGACGGACAGACAGACAGACAGACAGACAGACACACAGACAGACAAACATACTGATCGCATAAACTACTTAAGCATTAAAATGCTCTTCGTAGTTAATAAATCCAAATAAAACATCATTAAAGCTCTGGTAAGGGACAAGCAGCCACGACATAAATATTACCGGTTTAATTTGCTGTCATCCAAACACTTTCCACACTTCCACTGTTATGTCTGTAAATTCAGTCCCAAGTCCCAAGGTAGCTTACGAGAGGAGAACCCGGCCGAAAAACAGACACAACAGACGATTCGCAATAATAGGTCAATTTCGTAAATAAACACTTACGAAAATCACAAATAGATAAAAGCAAATAGACATAAAGAAATGAGAAAGAGGGATAAGACGACCAAATTTATTTGTTACGCTTTGCAATAGACGTAATTCTTCGTTTGTCACGTGCTGACTTAATTGCTTCCATTTCCACTTCTTCGTCATGGTGTTGCTTCAATGCAATGTTTCAACTGGGCAAATTTGCTGTATTCAATGTCAACTCTTTGTAGTGTGCTCTTGTGCATGTTTCTTTATACCATATAATATATGTACAGTGTGCCAGCAACCGTAATCTTTCCCTTGTCAATTGACGATATGGCACCATTGCTAATATAACTGACCATAAAACAGATGAAATTTTCTGGATGTCGGAAAAACAAGAATTAACTCAATTATTTCTCTTTTCAGTCTTCTTGAAAGGTCACCGGCGGCCATAAATATCTCTTGTTTGTCAGCAGTAAGCTATGAAAAAGCATAATCAACACGAAATGTAAAGATGTGGCATCTACCCCAGTCTCATTTTCCTTCGTCGTCATTTACAATTAAAGCTACCTATGTGCTTATCTTATTTACAAACAGCTTGCTGTCTGGAAATATGTGATTTGTTTTGTTGCGTCCGACCGATCCTATTCGTATAACCTAAACGGAAGCTATTCTGAAAGGACATACTATAGATACTTGTTATCTACGATTGGACATTTTTTTGCGAAACGAAGAAAATGAAAAGAAAAATTTCTTGTCATAGTCGTAATCAGCAGAAGTGCTGATAAATTTTGACAATGACATTTTTATAAGTTCATGTTCATGGGGTTTCATAAAGCCCCTACTCGTTACATGATAAAGGTATTGGTAACTTGAATACGTTGAAAGACAAGATAGAAAGCATTGAAAGCAGAAGATGAGTACCAAAATGGGTCACTTTGAAAACTTGTTCGAATTAGCTCAACTTTTGTATATAAATACATCTATAGATACTTCAGTATTTTAGGTGAGCTGAGTCATCCTCTGCCTGAGGTATCCCCGTTCCCGTATAATCAAATTGGAAAGGCTATTCATTAATTTCTGAGTTACTCGAACTCAAATTTGGTATTGCGCATTTTCTAGGTTTAAAATATTGTTGTACGTTAACATGAAAGTACGCTATGTAAAACAGTAAATTAGTGCTGGTCGTACATTATTATTATTTACTAAAGTTTTATTTTTAAGGAATATGATCGTAAATACGCAGAAGTCTGGCGTCAGTGGCGTTTTACGGAGAACCATAAGAGTCAGTCCTTTACAATATGTGTACGGCCACTTTTAAACAGGAAGCAACTAACAGTTACTATGGTTTTGATCACTGGCGACAATATGTAAGAATAAGTTAAGAGTAAATATACAGCCATCGTAAAGTTTATCGGTGCAAAGATAGATAGATACATTTTGTAGCCATTGATGGCAATGGAATGGCTCTGTTTCACAATTTATAATTATTTATACACTACATGTAAACTAAAAGATGATTTTGAACGACCTTTTTATATACGTTGCTGCGTGTCGAAGTTTCGTTTGTGTTTTTGGTCACATGAATTTGCTATAACCGAAATTATACAGATATACACAGGGATATAGTATAGTATATATGCCTAACCCTTTCTACGTAAGAATTTAGCTAGAATGTGAGGTCCGTTGAGCTAGTATGTGGTATGGAGTTATGGAGACAAAATTTTACCATACATTTCAAATAGGGAGACTCTTGCGGAAACGAATTCTTTTAGCATTATAGACAATAGCCATAACCACAATTTTAGGCTATATATGTATTTCAAATATACGAAACTGTAGAATAATAAGCATTTTTCAAGTCTGTTGCATCAACATCAAGAATGTTGGTATGTATGTAATCAATAGATGTATACATGTGCTTCACCTAAAAGTAATTTTATGGAAACTAAAAAGAATGAACTAGCAGGAATGAAGGAGAAGTGCAACTAGATAGATCACCCTTTTGCGCAAAATACGAACGACCTACAAATATGAAAGTTGATATAAAATTAACGAAAAACTTTATTCTCTCTGTTTAAGAAAAGGTAACAATAGAACCCTTAATCAATTTAAAGTATATGATTTTCTATTGTGAGCTGGGTTAACTAAACCAGTCAATTATTGGTGTAATAGTATGGTCGTCGAATTGTCAACTTTAGTAAAATTAAGTGCAATTATATTATTAGGAATCCATGCAGTATTTAGAACTTTATATATGCTTGGAATCCATAAAACTCATTATATAACTGAAACTTATAAATGGTATATAACTATTTGATGTGTTAAAAAATGAAGCATACTCCGCAATTATCAACATTTAAAAAAATTTAAGTATGCTTTGTCAGGTAAAGATATTGATTTAAAGTCGTATCATAGGGCAGTAGATATAGCAAAATCGTATAATATGCCGACAGTGTGCATATTACAATTTAAAAGGTTTCCAGCGCAAAGGCAAATAAATGTTAGCAAAGTGATGAAGGTAAATAAATGAAGGTATGCAACCATCCTGCAAAGCGCAGTTATATATGTAGATTGAGTACATGGCAAATATGCCAGGTCATGTGCATTTTGCCATTCCTTTTAGCTCTTTTTGTCATGCAAAGATTCCAAACGACACAAAAGATGTTAGGAAAGGTAAAAAACTTAAATGTGTGTAGCAACAGAGTCAATTTAAGTTGGACACGAGAAACGAGAGCGTGTGTAGTTGATAGTCCGTTGTCCATTACGTACAAAATTTTGTACTTTGTACTTCACTTCTAGAACTGCTCATTCAAACATAATAGTGCTAGTGTAAAGAAAGGCTAATTAGGCGTGTATAATTTATTTAAATAGCTAATTCCGATTCCATCAACTAACTATTGTGTATGGTAGGCACGCAGAAGCAGTAATTGCCATAGAGACGGATAGCAGACAGCTAATATGAAAGGTAAGCTCCAGTCGTCGCTGCTAAAAGTTTGGCTAACAAGTTCCCCACACCAAGCAAATACGCATCCATTATTATTATTATTATTATTATTATTTGCACATGATCTTGATCTCATCAACGGATCCTAAAACTACTATTTTGCATATAAATGTTATACACGTTTGAAATTATGAGTTTAAGTTGTTTATATAACTATGCCTTGCTACAAGCACCTTTTTATTGTACAAACATACATTTTGACATTGCAAACTATTCACCAATTTTTAGACAAACCACCCGCATCTCGTTAATGATATTTTTCTACAGCGTTTTCCTTAGCATTATGTCATTTTTGTCGGTCTCATCCAAGCAAAACTGAGCACTAAAAAACTATTTATACTCAAGACGCAATAACAAATCTTCTCTCGTCCAATCTTGAACATTTGCTTTGCTTAAATTATAATTGTGTTGATTTTAAATAGGAATGAATGTATTGAAAGCGTGAATGAAAGCAGTTGCCCAAACAGTTTTTGCTACGTATGAGTTACTTTGTTTAAAAACAGAATGTATTGGTGGTTCGTTTGTTTGAATTGTTTCTCATTTAGTAAAATAGAAAACGAAATTCCACTCCCATAGACAACCAACACATAGTAAAACTATACATGATCTTCTTGTGAGATCAAATAATATTGACATATTATAACGTTATTGGTGTCGTCATCTGCTACGCTATCAGTTTTTACTATAGTGCACTTATTTGCTACAGATTTGACCTTGAAAGGTTTCTAATGCTAAAAATAACACACTGAGAGTATAAATTAAACATTATTTATTTATAACATAACAAAATCAGCGTTTGGGGCGGCAATATAGTCAATATATGGATGTACATGGTATATATGGGTAGAACAAATAAAGGGATCTATTTGGGCAGGTTGTTATGCTGTTTCAAATGAAAATTGGGACGATGTTGTAATTCTAGCATACTTTATTGAAAGAAACGGAAGCGAAAAGAAATTTTGTGCTGACTGAGAAAAATAGTACATATATGATATGAATCGAAGTTGTGGACAAGTTTATGTAGTGAGAATTGGGAATATTAAGAGTTGTACATACTTATATCGTAATTATTCGCATTGTAAATAAGCCACACAAGTTTACTAAACCATACAAAAGTATTTGGAAAATATTGTAAAAATATATGTTGTAAATACACCTTATATGTCGCATAAACTGATTTAAATTTCAACATTGAATTTGTATCTACAGCCAGCCTTACGCAGAGGCAGATACGAGAAAACAACAAAATGTTCAAAAACAATTACCGTTTAATAAAATCAAGGTGTTACTGTACCATTCTCTCTAAAACAAACATAAATATCTATAAAAAATCAACTTTATCCTCAAATGAGCACAAACATGAATAGTAATCGAATTACTATTCCAACTTTTGATAACTTTAAAAAAAGCATGAAATATCAAAAAAAAATCCAATTGCAAGTAAATTTAATATACCATATATAATTGCGGTATACGGGTAACGTTCCAAGGCGGACATGTTAATCTTTGAATACTTGCTACAATTTAGAATACCTAAATTTTAATTTTTAATATCGCATTTACGACATGCTGAATAAAATAGTGTAGTTCACCTTCATGAAAAACTGAAGCATATAATTTATTAGCTTTCATCTTCTATAAATATTTTCTAAATTATCAATTTTTAAAATCTTAAATTTCGGGGTCGGGGGTCTGTCTGCCAGTCCCCATTTCTCCCGTCATGCTTGACTATCTTGTGTGAATTTTATAATTTTAATACAGCATATTCCGTTAACTTGAGTTTTCCACTTACCACGAATGAGCGACCTCAGCTTATTCGTGAGTCCTGAGATAGACTGACAGACATATACTTCACTATAAAAAACTGTTTTCAGCACAAAGGTTTTGGGTATTTAATAATCGTATCGTATTTCCATTAGGAAAATCCTATATGAACACAGCGAATTTTCATACTTCACATTTATGCATGTAGAAACTGTTTGTTTCAACTTCATAAAATACTTTACTACCTACATTACATAAGGAACATATATATATCTAATGGTTGAACTAACAAATACATATTTATGTGACATTTGAAAACTAATCGTAAGTGCAAATTGAGGTAGCATTACAGAAAGTAACAGCATATTTTTTTATAAAGATCAATATTTTTGACGAAACATTTTTTTAAAATCTTGAGTCTGTCTATATACGCACATAAAGAAAGACTAAACCCGCTAACGAGCCATGCATACAAATAGGAATGTGAGCACAAAGATTATATATTGGTATTAGTCTTCTCTTAGTCTTAATCAGTTGTATCACACAAAGTATGTTCGCATGGTTTCGAAAATACAAGGTAACCTTGCCAGCAGATTGCAGCTTTAACACACTCACCAAACATATTGACAAGTTCCAGCTCTTGAAGAACATGTTAGTGTGATTTATTGATGCCATATAAATAATATAAATATGATTAATTTTATTCGCATAATAGTGTCGTTATTGATGTCAATGACGATGTGTGATGTGTTTACACTGAGCCCGCCAAGTATTTTGTCAAGCACACAGGTTAGTGGTGGTGTGTAAAGCAAGGTGATGGGCCATTATCAAATAGACAATTGCTCACAACGCCCATATTCCATTAAAATGACAAGGAGTGGTAGGTCATTTCTTAGGACACGATGTTTACGCAACGACCTACTCCAGTCTTAATCATAATATCACAGATAACGACAGCCATAGCAAATTAATCCAAAACAAGCCTGATTGTTTTGCAAATTCGTAGTTTATTGAAGCAACGTAACGTGCTATAATCATAAAAATAATATAATTTCAACGACACGAGCTATAGTACGCGTATTAATTGTCGTTGCCAGTGCCAGTACTACAAGAAGGAACTGCAAGAAACAAAGTATTATTTAAATACTATTGTACATAAAAAACTGCATAGGTATCATTTGGCACAATATACAACTGTCGACACGTACCTGGGCATAATTGTGCAAATGGAAAAGAAAACTTGGCATAAATAACCGACTTAATGTAACTTGTTCAAAGTTTGAATTTTCTGCAAATGTCACTTAACCAAAGTTTTTACATATTCAGCAAAATTCAAAGGCAGACAGACGGTGAGCTCAAGAAATGAATATTTTATGTCTAAACGTAACGAAATGCAAGTTCGTACTTTTGTTGTTACTTTTCCTAGTCATTGACAATGGGATAGACATTGAAAACCGATAGCAATGCTGTTCTTGAACTACAGGGTAGAATTGCAGTAATTAGCTAATACGATGTCTTGTCATTTATCATTGTATGTACACATACGCAACGAAAGGAAATCAATAATAATACAAATAACAAAATAATAGACGTTCCCGTTGTACCGTCAACGTCTAACTATCTGCTTCTTTCCGGATGTTCTGGTGAAAAAGTGTCTCTCATTTATACCCATATTGCAATCGCCTATAAAACTCATATATAGAAAGAAGTGCGGGTTAAGAATGAAAACTGTAATTTAGGTAAATAGTGTGTTGCTGACTGTTTTTTTGCGAAAGCAGTTCGTGATAAGGTAGCAAGAATTTTTTTTACCAAGATTGGAAAATGATTATGAAGAACAAGTAGAGTATAATTTTTTATGTTCATATATGCCCTTCCTTTATTACCACTCAAATATAATATTCTTATGTAAATGTACGGCTGACACTGCGTTATATACTTAGATTTCGTATTAACTTCCTAAGTCAATAACTTGCAAACCAATACTAATGCTAAGAGCCTTGAATGGATCATATTACCCCTGAAATTTGATAGCGGAAGAAACTTACGCTGACAGACCGTATATACCAAACCAGTGCGTCCAAAATTCATTTCGTTTCCTTGTTTAATGACGATTTAGGGGTAAACAATTTACTTGGCTTGTTTGGCCAAATGTCTTATAAAATTAAGAGCTATGCGCGCACTACGTTATGGCAATTGGGTCTATTAATACTTATAAATACGTAATAGTGAAGGAAAACTTACGGTAGGGTCTTCAAGTGTTTGAAATGAAGAAACAATATACCCCGAACTTCTCAATAATTTTCCAACTCTGTACACAAAATGTAACTTTGATTGACATGATAAGCCAGCTTTTTTAAACAAATTTTTCTTTCCATAGCTCAAAACCCACATATTATTTAGCTTCTCTGTTTTCTATTAGAGAAAAAGTTGGATGGCCCAATAATATATTTTAAGGGATGAAAGTACTTTTTATTCAAAACCTTAAATGAGCACTTACGATTAGTAACTTTAAATTTTCATTGTATCCTATTCAAATTAACTTATATTTGTGCAGTATCTTCATTCCGCATTACTTAATACTATCACTTTTAAAATGTCAGATAATTCTGAAAAAGAATTATTACAGCAACGTTTATAAATTACTGTGGGAACTGAACTTTTGACAAGTCGTAAATAATATTAATAAAAAATAAGGACTGCTTACAAACATAGTGCAAAAGGACGTTCTACCAATCTTTCTCCATGACGTTTTGTTTTGATTTGAAGGAAAATGTTTCCTTTTCGGAGTATAAAGATTATATAGCCATGCTCAAATATGCGTGAAATAAAAATATTGAGGTACGCAATATGATCGTATATGGAACGGGATTTCAGAAATATATGGTCGTCCGACAGTGATATCCACATTTAAATATACAGATTAATAACTTGACGTTGAAAAAGGTATTAAGCGAAATATCATTACAGTAACTCAATTAATTCCTTCTCAAAATAAATTTCTTAATTCACTTCAGACACATTGAGAGAAAATGGAGCGGATTAATGAGTAAAATGAAATATATATAAATATAGTCTTCCATATTCCTACGAAGATACATTGTTCGCCATTTGGGTTCTTGGACTTGAAAAGATTAAAAATGTATTACCTAGAGATTACACTGCCTCTGTCTATAGCGTATAAAATTTTCCATTCTTGTCATAACTTCCGTTTGAAGTGAATGGAGTCTTGTAATATATCACATGTATGGATGACCTTTAATTAAAATATAATAGAATATATAACAAATTTCAGTTCCACTTCGTGTAGTTTAAATCCAGCATGATTAATCAGTTATTTATAACAATTTAATGAACACTGTCCAGAATTTTCCCTTCTACATACACTGTACACGATGCTCATATTGCTTCCTCCAACCGAATCAAACTCACTTTCTCCCAAAGTTGTTGCTTTCTTCATTTTCATCATCGTACACATTTATTATGATAATCGTACATCACTAATGTGACAACGGATTAAACAAGAAAGGATCTTTCTCTTATTAAAGTTTACAAATTGAAGTATACTTATTCTATTAATACATCAATAATTATAACTTATAAATCGATTAAAGTTCATACTAACTACCAGACTGCAATTATGGTATAAATTAATTCATGCATTTTACAATATCATCAATAACTATACCGTCATTCCCATGCATAATTTTAGTTCAGTTCAGACGTCTTTCCGACCCACATTATACAGTACACGGTAATAAATAGTCTCAAACATTCTCTTAGCATTAGAAACAAGAAACATAAATATACAAACTTAAGCCGGGTTGCCGGGTAGTAACAGCAATATCCTTGAGGTTATGGCGATTCCAGTTTCCAGTATAGTAAGCATTCGGTAATATGCTGAATATGCTGATATTGTGTGGTCTTAGCACAAAGGGCTTAATAAAATGAACAGCTTACAACTTTTGAAACAAATTTCCATATATTATAGCACTTTTCACACAATCATGCCAGCGTACCAATAAACACATTACATTACCTGAAGACTCATTATTTTGTGAGTGGGAAGAGTTAAGCTTTCACAGTATTATTATTAGGTTCAGAAGAAAGTTTCAACGTATGGAAGGCAAGGTAATATTTTCATGAGAACATAGGCTATTATTGGATATACGATACACTCCGGAAAAAATAAATTCGTATACGTTTATATTTATCTGTAGTTTATAGGTATAAATACATATAAGAAACACAAACGCCTAGGTTGTAATAGGTATCTTTACAAATTGTCCGCATGCATGAGTGAGTACATCGGGAAAGGGGAAATTCCTGGAAGTTTAGTGGGCTATTGAAATCTAAATCATGTACAAATCACAAACGCTTTTTCGATTTAAATTCAAGTTTCCCTTTTGTTGCCCAGCTGATGTGAAAATATCTCATAAATATTAATGCCTGCCGTAAAACCTTCTTTACGAACTACGCTCGAGAAAGCACGTACTGCCAATACATTCTGGGAAATTCTTGGCCAACTAAACGGGGACCTTTAGCAATTTCACGTCAAATAAAGACCACAGTCAATTGGTTAATTTTCAGCGATTTATTTGCCCATTTCTCTTTTCATGGACGTTATTTGCGCTTTCTGAGCTTTCCGTAGAATCTGGTACGCACCATAGACAGTCAAAATTAAGTTCTCTCCGAAATGAAAAGAGATTTGAGTTCATCATATAAATAAAGCAAGTCAGTGGAAATATTATTCAATGCAATATAGCAATATAACATGGCGATATGCATTTTGACTATTTATTATGGCAGCAGCATTGTTACTCCGTACTATAGTAGTTATGAATTCCAAAAATCTATTTTGTCTTTCAATTGAATAACTCTCAGATTCCCTTTCATCTAAAAATGACATAATCAAATGATAACATTACATACTACTCCATCCAAGTACTGAAAATTTGGGCGCTGAAAAATAAAGATTTTGCCTACTGGCCATTTTCAATTAGTTTTATATTATGCGTAACATTAACTAAAAGCTTTTTCACATCAACATTACAGTAAAAAGTAAAAGGTGGCATTCACCTCTTTTGCTTGATGGATATGCTAGAAAGAATATAAATCAGTGTGGGGAAAGTGACAACCTTGGGTTTTCTCGGTTGCTAGCTCAGCGACAGTGATGATGATAGCTCTGACTTGTGACAGCAGCGAATACGAATGTGAAGGCCCAGAAAGTAAGGATAAAAGGTAGTAAGCTTTTGCGTGTGGCTTGGTGATGATGATGTGGTAATGTATTAGGTGGTACGACTTGATATCAAATGTACGTAATGGAGCGTCCCTTATGATTCTCCTGCTCCCAT
>JAHZNE010007305.1:0-12309 GCA_027744055.1 Callyntrura sp. NNG-2020 | reverse complement strand
GTAGTGTTTGTATAATCTCCACTTGGATTTGTACAAATTTTACACATCTGGGTTAATTTGAACTACAGAATGTCTGTTTTGATGAACCGCACTTCCTTCTAACCATTTTAGATTTTAAATACAAGTTAATTGTGATTGAGAAAATAATGGTCCTACAGCAAATCTTCAAACGAAGGTCAATGCTGTAAACTAAGATAAAAAATAGTGTACCCAGAATATATGACTATTCTGAATTGACAGAAAAGATTACAGTTTAAAGTGGCTAAAGCAGTTGTTTAATGAAAGCACGTTGCTTGTTATCGTTCTTAAACTGTAAGTAATTCACTCCATTTTTATAATTCACGCATACAATTTTTCATATTTGATTATAAAATGCAAATTTATTCAAATATTCGCTTATTTTTGCCTAAATATGCGATTATGCACAAAAAGGCTAAAATAGGTCGAATAAGTACAAATAAATGCCCCTCAAACGACTTATTTTAATGTGATATGGATGCATACTTAAGCTTACGTTGATCGGTGAACTCATTAGGAATATGCAAAAACCTAAAAGTTTACAGTCTGTTTATTAGTTACCTCTAGAATAAAGTATAAGATGATAAATTTCCTTATGAGTAACTGTTGAAATATGGTTTTATTAAAAGTACATCAGAAGTTATCATGGATCACATACAAAATCATTATAAACTTCTATGTGTCTAGCTCAATTGTACTGGCCCATGGCAATCTACAAAAATCAATCTTCATCTCAGCCACAGATTTTGTCATGAGCCATAATATTGAATATGTAGAAACGACTAAATTGGTTGCGTACTTCCGTTTCTATTCCTCATATATAAAGGAAATTGACATTCAACAGTTTCCGTGTCTCTTCACTATGTACCTCATCAATAGATATTCGCATTGCCACTTCCTTCGTATATTAGTTATGGTAGGGTTAACTCGACTTCCACCCCAACTCAATTAATGATCATCATCTCAAAAAATTACCTACTATGCACGTAATCACACGTTAAAATAACACACAGGGATGACGTGGCAGACCATGCCTTTTCATGAAGGTAGAGTGACTTCAAAATGGACTGAAGTGACAGGAAGGATTCTAGTGAGATTATTTTCATGTTTTATGTCACTTGTCATCCATCTCTCCTATTTTGCTTTTCCATTTGTTTCTATTTAGATATTTACGTGATAAGGCGTACGTTTTTTTGGAAATCCCATTGCTCCTTTTCACGTGCCTGGTATGTCACAATCACAAGCTCGTCTCGTGGAAAATATATTCATGCATAAACTAAACACGGTTTCCTCTTTCGGATTATAGATACTCGTGTGTTGTTTTGTTAGCGTCCCCAATAAATTGATTTTCTTCCCTCCCCCTCCCCTCCTCCTGTCACAAACACGGCAGAACTTTTTCATTAGGAAGCTGCTTGACTCTGACTTGAAAAGATTGATCCAAATATTCTTATCCATGGAAGCGTGTATGTATGAAGAAACTGGTATTATTTCACTCACTGGCAACGTAGTCAAGATTGTTTCATGGGAACGAGAGTTGTGTGTTTGAATATGAGGTTTGTTGTTAAGGATCGTTATCGTTAAGCGCTTTATATAAGGTACGATGTCTGGTTCCTTCCATTGTCCGTCCGTTGTCGATTATTTTGGGACGGGAAAGCTTTCGGGAACACCATCAAGGCTGACATTTGATGTGATATATTCACTACGAACTCCCAGTCAAAGCAACTATTACATAGTCTCAGAAGATAAGGAAAGCCCCCCACATGAATACCGATGAATGCAGGTCTACATCATTTATGTAATTTAAATAATAAAACAACAGATCAATCCAAGGGGTAACATAAAAGAGCATGCGAGGATGAATATCTTTGCCTTCATCTAAATATCAAGTTTCTCCGGCTGGCCGACTCCTGGAATGTCAAAGGTGAACCAATATCTGTTCCAAATCCATATTTCGCAATGTGCACTACTCTCATAATAGCGATCCCTTTAGCGCTCTAACGATATGGTAACGATCCTTGTCTACAGCGTGTTGTCGTTATTTGTACACATTGTTGTAGTCTGGCTGCACAGATTCAGTTCACTGCTTCAGCCAACAACAACGCTTAAACGAATTGGATCAACAGGCTTCAGCATTGGTGATACTAACTCACGGTATTTCTATTTCGTGCGACGCTTGCAGCAGCAGTATTATACAAGTTACACAGGGATTTTCTACATCATGCAGTAAATCTTTTTGTTGCGTTGTTGTCGTTGTCAGTGCACTTCATTGTGTTGGTTGATATATTTAAAATGCCTCTATACACACTGTTTCTTTTGTTAAGCAGCTCTATTAACTATATAGCTTATACGCATAAATATACGCAGGTTGGCGCAGCAGGTGAAGCAGCTAAAACATAATGATAGGTGCCGTTTATGTGGGTGAATTGATGAGATGAGACATTATTGTTGTACGCAACGCTGTGCCTGTGATGCTGATGATGCTACCTATTATACTGTATTTCCTATGTACGCAATCTGCGCTGTCTAGTTGTATGCATTGTTTTCATTTTTATTAAATGCGAAGTTGAACGTGAATGGGAATCACGAAAGTGATAAAAAATGTCTACACATGCACTCTGTGTATTGTATTATGAAGCTGCTTTAGATAGAACTCAGCCGAACCGGATTGCGATGGGGATGACTGACGATATGATGACGCTATTATTCGTTTATCAAGCTGACGATATGCACAAATATATGTGAACAGAGTTCGGTTGCGTAAACCCAGTCATGCTGCTTTTAAAGAGAAATATTTTACTCATTCAAAGTTAAATATTGAAAGAATGGGTGTTGAAGAATGATGATGATGATTTTCACATGGTTTATTCTATATTTGCGGTTAAACGGTACACATATGAGTATGTTCATGGACAAGTGACATCAGCAAGCAAATCGTATTCTCCTACAATGTTTGCTCGTTTGCAAATTTACAATACATTTCTTGTGTTTCAGTGGAATTTTGGTTACTCGACCTCCAAAAATCCAAAATACACACTGGTGACTCCATTAATGTATTTAGTATGTTAATGGAAATACAAAATCAAAGTAATGAAAATTAAGGATGTACCAACACATTTTAATTGAGAATCTCTCAACTCAAAATAAAATCAGCAGTATTTTGCATTAGCAATAAGTTTAATAATCAAAGAAGAACATTTGCAAATAGTACCATCCCTATTCAAATACAAAATATTAACTAAATCATCCCTCCATCATGGCTTGCATGTGTCTTAACGGTGGTGGTTGTTGCTACTGCGACTCTTCACTTCCCAAAGCTGTACAAGTGATCGCCGTAATTGATCTGGTAAGTACTTTCATCATCAGTTCACAAATTAGGCGACAATCATAGTTTGCATTTTTCTCTCGAAAATGTAGACCATTAGGAATTTATACTTGTATGATACTTGATGAGAAGGTCATTCATGTCAACTTTTTAATAATTACAGATTGTCTCAATAGTTATTGTGCCATATGAAACGGCGAACTTTGGCAAGTTAACAAATCTCATCTTGCCTTACAAAAATTGTAGCAACTGCACAAGGCTTCGAGACTATGTCCCAGAAGATATGCTCAAAAAAGTTGATGTTGAAAGTAAATGCGAACTATACTAATACTTTTGAATTAAATGTTATAAAATGTACTAGTTTGCGATTGCAGCCAGTTTTACATCAATCAAAATATTTTGGATTCTTGTAGCGATTACCGTGATGACTATGATTGTACTTGTGTTTGTCGGGTTCATTATCGAAGGAAACCTATATTCCAAATTAAAAACCGGAAAACGAATGGTAATGCATGAGAAATTAAAATTGAGATAAGATGATACATTAAATATCAACAGGGAATTAACGATTAGCCACATGTGCTGTTGCTACATGCACATAAAATGAATAAATTTTCAAAATTTTCCACAGCAAGTTCACCTGTTTTGTAAGAAATGGTTTGAATGGAGATTGATTTTACTACTTGTGACCGTAATTATGGCGGTCGCAAAATATTTTCGAGGTTTCTACGCTCTCCCAGTTGATGCCATTATTGATGGAACTACAAAGACTTACAGGATAATCACAATGTGTTTTATCAAATGCTTTATGAACGAGCTGGCACTGGTAAGAGGAACTGTGTATGTGAAACCTGCAAAACCGAGAAAACGTGGATCACTTTCTTTAAAATAAGTAGGTTTGTTGTTTATAATTGTATATCTTTCTTTGTTGCGTACAATTATACAACTCGAACTCGACACCTCAGAAAAATTAATTTTTCTATCTAATTAAAAGGCTACGGTCTAACATTTTACAGCAGAGCATTTACTTAAACACATTTACTTTAAATTTTCATGTTTCAATGTAAATCTCAGGAAGCGTAACTGTTTTTTATTAACCCTTATGTAAATTATTATTATTAAATGAAAAGTATTATTATTTATTAAGTTACGTTGTACAAAAAAAGTTGAGCTTTGTCTTGTAATAATTTTTACTTCAATTGTATTAATATATGTCAACAAATAAATACATTCAGTAACTGTTTTTGTAATTTTCGTTCGTTGTTCGATGTTAATCTACCATTCTATTACACCAAGAGAGATGTGGAAATATTGTTGCAGTGACCCGGTAGCATTTAATAGAATTAGTATTCAACGTATACCTGTAATTACGATTTCTAGATATGATAGTCAAGCTCAAGATCATCCACATATATTGTATCGCTGCGCTGCACTGCCATTGGTAATAGAACAATGTTGTTTTCTAATTAGCGTGCCAGCGTGCGGTTGTTTATCGGACAACGTTAGGAACATTGAAGAAGTAATCTTCATTCAAGGTGCTATCAGCATCGCTCCATTGCTTGATAATGTTACCCGCTAAGTTTTACTGGTGCAATTTTTATAGCTAATATGTTAGACTAGTAATGTAGTGTATGTGTAAATATAAATTAAACACGATCGTCATCATCTTGATCATAATTATCCTAATTTAACGCTTTTATTGGGGAATTAACTATGGGGATAGGTTAATGTCACAAAAAAAGGTTTTTATATCCATCTATCGGTTAATCGGTGGTAACCCTGTGTGTGCAAAATAAGTAAGTTTCGTTTTCCACATTGAGAAAGAGAAACTACATAGTTTTCATATGCCCTGGCACATGGTGGGTTGGGTCGAGGGTGGCACCCTATTAGACTTCCCAGTTACGTGCTCATGCGTTGCATATCGCAGCACCATTTAAAAGACACCGTGTACTAATAGCCGTTTCCTCCCACACAAAGGTCTTTCTTAGCTCATGTATTTTAGGTACACAAATGGTTACTTTTTACTTTGCCTCAAGTTAGCATGTTAGCTTGCTAGGATAATTTTTTTATCTTGAAACAGTCCAATCCATCTTCATTAAAACTTACGATACGGCAGCACGGCATTCGATAATAACTAACGTTCATCGCGTTAGTAATTTGTTGTGGTTAAACAATAAATTAAATTAACCAGTGTTTTAAACAATGCGATAAAAATTTCCCCTTCAAATTATTCTCTATTTCATAGTGTCTTGGAAAATAATCGTATAGTATTGCCTGTAGTCATGCCATCACACATCATTAATGTTGTCATCTTGAAGTAGTTTTCACAAATCACAAATGCCTTTTGGAGAAAAAATAAGTGGATCAATAAATTGGTTACTTCTAGTTTTCATAAAATCGGGGAAAAAATTCATCCACTTTCTTAAAACTCTGCAATGACGCACTTAGAAACAGAGATACGAATGAAGTCGATTGCGTATCAAATGACTCTTTCAGCATACATTCTGCCTTCATTTGAGGACACAATGTATTAGTCATGCCGTAAAATATATTAGTAGTGTAAAGATTTTAAAGCACGAATTTGTTATTCATAGATCAAGAAACAATAGAACGGGATTCGTCATCAAGGAAGAGAAAGCTAGATTGGATGCTAAACCCTTTAGAATATAGAATACCATATTCAATCAAATAGAAAATCGCTGAATCCACAACAGAAACAAATGAATTGTTGAAATACGAAAACTAAAAGTATTCAAACGTCGCAATACTTACTGACAATCTGAGTTCTGTGTAATCTAATTCATGAAACCGTTTTCGCGTAAAACAAAGCCACATTTTGCTTGCAAAATGTAATTGCATTGTTACTTACTTTATATTATAGGGATAGGGAGGCACGAAGAGTCAGACGTGCACTAATGTGTGCTTAGGGTTACGAAATTTTTATAAAGCCGCAGGGAAAAAAAGAATCTGAACTCTTTTGAAAAACTAATTCGCATCGCTGCTATTCTTACATAGCAAAAGTATAGCCCGTATATATAAATTGTCTCAAAAAGGTTCTTTTCCTGTATTTGCATTTTAAACCTCATCGCGTCAACAGTACTGTGTGGGAAAGTTTAAAAAAATAAAAAATGCAGCAGGCACGTGTAAGTATATTAGATTTGTACATAATCATAATCTTAACTAATTAATGTATACCTGTTGCTCATCGTAACATTCCTGGCTTTTTTTGTGAATTCTCCAACAGGTTTTTCTGTTCGTCGCTTTAGCGATATGTGCAATCTTTGTGAGTGCGATGGCCCAAACTGCGCAACCAGAAGCGAAACGGGGGAACATAAATGGTAGAAAACTACTTTAAAATTTATTTGAATGATCCTTCCAGCTTAATAATTATTTGTTGGAAGTAAATACATGTTGTAATACATATTTCAAGCGCATGTGCAGTGATATAGGATGCGTTTTGTTTCAGATCAACAACTCGCTGCGTCTTTGGGCATCGACCGTCAAATTCTGTATGAAGATTTGTTGGCCATTCAGGACGAGGTATCTCGTTTGCAAGCAGACTTCTAATGAAACAGACGAAACGGATCGAACATTGAACAGGCTGGATTTGTATACACGAACTTTTATATAACAAGTATAAATAGAATTTACTCTACTATGAATAATGTTCTTCATGTAATAAAGGACTACTGACGCAACAACAAAATTAAATGATTTAACGAGACAAAATATTATATCGAATTAATAGTTTACTGGTGTCTACAAACAAAATGACGGCTGGTAACGTAACGAACCAATTCCTATAAAATTCCTATGAAGCTACGAAAACCAACCACGAAACATCAACTTCTAGTCGTCGTAATCGGACAGAACACTGTGAAGAATCGGGGGATCCGAATTATTGGAATTTGTTTCCCATAAATCATCATTAACAGAAGTTAGAGTCGGTGGAAGATCATCGTAAATGCTTGAAAAGTCGTCGTTTTTCTTAATTGCATACTTTTCTTGTGCATAGATTTGTTGCTCTTCATTTTCATTTTTCACCGCTCTATCGCCCTCCTTTGAGAATATATCCAAGTAGATAAAATTGTCATCTTCGTCTTCCTGTTTCTTCTCCAAGTCATCTTTTTGGTCAGAATATACAGAAAGCATGACTTTTGTTTCATTGCTTTTAGTATCCTCTTCTTCATGTGACACGACCACAAGATTGCGACCTTCAGCTGTTGGTTGTGAGTTAATGATGTCAATGCATGTTTCCGGGTCATTTACTGCGGATATTGTAGTGTCTATATCCATTGGTAAATCGACATCAGGCGAAAGCTGACAGGATTTTCCCACACGTGCATTATCGTTGTTCCCAATAAATCCTGATGTTGAATCTTCTTCAACGACGAATTCTTTTGAGCGTGCTTTTTTCCTTGAGGATCTCTTTTTCGATTGACGTATCTTCCGGAATGCAGTAAATTTCCCCGCATGTTTATCGTTAACTGTTTCTGCTGAAATCAAATTGTCCATATTTCTTCGTTTCTCAGACTTTGATTTCCGTAAAACCGGCGAAGGTGAGTTGCAGTATAAACCATCATCATCAATGAACCGATGTTCAATTATTTCTTCTTTCTCCCGTTTCACTTTTCTCTTCTTCTTAGTTTCGTTGACTGCCTCTTGTTCCAGTGTTTGCCTGACCTTTTCTATTTTGCGTTTCACAACTTCACGCATCTGCCGTGTTTTCTCTTTCTCCTGTTCCTTTCTACGGTCACATAACGCCTGTAAAATTTTAACACGTGCATATAGGTGATGAACTATTGACTACTGTTAATTTTGATTATACTCACTTTTGTGTAACAGAGAATTGTGAAAAATCGTATAAAAATAAACCTGCTCCTGTAGTTTCTTTTTCTTAAAATCTTGAATGTCCTTTTCTCGTTTGTCCTTTAAGCTTTTCTCCTGTAGATAGACTGCTTCAATCCTACTAATCATATGTGGAGTTTGCCTGATCAAATCATCACAATGTCGGGCTTCAATATCTGCAGCCGACATCATTAAGTCGTCTGAATTGATTTGTTTAGAACTTAGACATTCAAAGATCCTTTTGGCGTTCTGCAAATACCTAAGACCTTGTAAAGTAATGGTTAAGTCAGTTGCGCTTTGATATTGGAATGGCATCCATCCAAGTTTTCTTAAAGTTTTTGCCAATGAGAAAAGTATTGTTTTGTCATTAGGTGCAACTCTTCGACACTAGAAAATACGAATGTTGATAATAAAATCTATAGATATATTTTAAATCTCCTTTAGTGTACAGTAGCCAACATTCTTACCTTCAAAAGTGTTATTTTGGCCTCCTGGTATGATTTGTTAAAGTAGTAAGCTTTGGCCAAACACTGGAGTAGATTAATATCGGTATTTATACAATACCGCTTACAACATCGTTCATACTGTAAAAGTTAAAAAAATACGAAACATACACATTTTATGCTAATATAATAATAAAAATAACAATTATTATTCAATACTTCAGCAGCAAAACAAGCATTACCATCTGAATAGCGTTAAAGTACAATTCTTGCTCTAAGTATGTATTAGCGATGTTCGTTAGTACATCTTTAAAATCGTGCGCAGCTTCCCGTACTTGAGAAAAGACATCACGGGCATCAGTAAAAAGACCTTTTGCAGCAAAAATGCATCCTATCCCATTAGTGGCCCACACGTTTCCTGGCTCCCGCGTAAGAACCTTCAAAAGTTTTTTGATATATATTAATCATCGAATGGTTATAAGTTCGTTGTCAAATTGTTAATACTACCTGTTGATAAAACTCCAACGCTTGATTCATATAATTCCTGATAGAAGAAAGCTGATTTCCAACTGTCACACGTGAGTTATGCATACACGTGAAAAGTTTCCTTGTTTCGACATTACCTAGAGCAATCAGAGAATAAGAGTCTATCCTTAAGGAGTCATTCTAAAATAAGTCAACCAAAAACAACCATAATTACCATTTTTAAAATTCGTAAAAACTTCTTCTGCGCTGGCAATGTTTCCCCATGAGCAAGATGCATAGATCCAATATAAGCCCAGACATCTGGATGCTCATAGCTGTACTGCAACGCCTCTTTAAAGTAAGCATCCGCTTCATGCAGATAATTTTTGTCACGATAGATCACAGCAAGTCTGATAAAACCTGAAAGAAGGCAAAAGAACCAACTCAAAATTCCAACAAGTTAGATGGGAAAGTGTCAGGTACTAACACTAACTAATCCATGTGCCGCTTTACAGCAGTAATAAGATGGATGTTTTCTTAAAATCTCCTTGTAAATAGTTTCTGCAATATCGAATTTATACAACGCCTCATTTGCTCGGGCTCTATTAAAGTTAAGGGTGGTCATCAGTGGTCTGCTATTAATTCCTTTCTCCAGTGACAAGTTTACCAGTTCCAAAGCTTTTTCGAAATATCTAACAGCATCATGATATTCCTTCAACCTACAGCAAATTATTAAGTACCAATAGATGTACTCTTGGAATAATTTTTGTATTCATTCATTACATTCAATAAATCTATTGACAATTCAATTCTAGTGTGCTCAATAAAGTACTTACCTAAAAGATGTACATCCCACATTATTATATATCTCAGCATCAACCTCCAATTTCATACTTTTCATTAATTTTAATGTGTGCATGTAATGTTCGCGGGCTTGGTGATCATTTATGCATTCTAATGACGTTGCAAAAGATAAACGCGTTGACACGTCATCAGGATCACGCTCAATTACAGCCTTTAAGTTACGCTGGGCTCTTTCCCTTTTGTTCATATCATCCGATGTGCTATCGAGGGTTCCCAGTATCTTCATAGCAAAGTAATTGCTAGGTTCATTGGCAAGCATTTTAAGCAAAATGTCAGTGCACTGAAACCAACATGAGAAAAAATGTTGAGTATTAATACTACCATTATTATGAACATTACAAAAGAACGAATATAGTAGTAAAAATCCACATTTAAAATTTTACATGCTGCGTGTCATTGAACTGCAAATAACACTGAGCCAATCCAAAATACGGTAAACTAAATCCTGCTGCTGATTTGTATTCCAGATCCGATAAAGCTTGATAGTAATAATGCATGGCAATTTTAAAATCCTCCTGAATTGAATAAATGCAATAACATTGGTAAAAATTGTTAAGATGCAAGTAGAAGCAAAATGCCACAAATTCTAAGAAACACTTTTACCTTAGCTTGATAACACCTTCCAGCCAAATAAGCACTTCGCTTCCTTATCTCGTCAACGGTAGTATTTTTGCAAACTTCTAAAGCAAAATCCAAAGCTTTGTCATATTCCTTTTTGTAGTAGTAGTGATCTGCTAAAAAGAGCCGCGTTACAGAATGGGTTGGACAAATAGAATGTGCTTTTGCCAATAAACGCACTCCAATCATAATTTCACGAGGTTTCATTGTATTTAAGTAGTATATGGCTAATGCACACAGGGCATTGTGGTCGTTTGGATGAAGTTCCACGGCCCGTTCATAAGCAAGCTTAGCTTTCTCCCTCTGCTTAAGCTTCCAGAAGCAATGTCCAATTCCTACTCGTACATTTATCTCACTCATAGGATTCAGCTGGAGAGCTTGTCGAAAAAATAGTAAAGCTGTAGTGTAATCCTAAAAGAAATGTGTTTAAAAGCACTATATACCATCGTTTATTGTCATGTAACATACGCCTTCTTGTCTGCTCGGAATAGATAGATTAACAAGTGTGGAATTCTACATTACCTTTTTGCCAAAGTATAACAGAGCTTTACCAACAATTGCCGGGACGAAGGTAGAATCAAAATTAGATAAAACGAAGGTAAAGTGTTTTTCAGCATAATCGAGTTCACTTGTTAGGAGATACGAATAAGCACGACCAGTGTAGTACTCGGTTTCAAACCCTTTGACTCCAAGCATATCAGCTTTATTATAAGCATTTGCCATTCCAGTTAGCAATTTAGTTTTATGATCCGTATCACCTTCGTTGGTCAGTGCCATCATGTAGAAACACGATCCTATTGAGAGCAACAATGGAACAACGGAGAGTGCCAAAGACTCGCTCTTATGAAACGGTTGTTTCGCTTTATATCCCTCGTCAGCTATTTTGATAAAACCTTTTGCATCTCCTTTTCGGTAATACAGAAGCTGGAAATTAATGGAAACAATGATTTACACAAATTATTAAAGAAAAAAGTGACAAAACAATGACATATCCAAAGACAAAGAAATTATTTATTTTGCTTACAGCAACACGATGCCATATATCGACACTGGAACATTCCGCCAGTAACACTTTAATTACGTCATTCGACGGGGGAAGATCTGAACTGTCAATAGTTATAAACAAAGGTTCGGTCTGTTCTGATTCCTGCAACAAATTGGTAATCACGTCATAATTCACAAATATTTTGTCAGTATTTCAGTATCGTCTCTAGTCAAAGCTAAAGAATGAAACTTTCCATTTAAATTTTTGCTAAACAATGTCGTGTGTATAATAATTTAGCACCGACCGTGTGGACATAAAGTATATTGAAATTCAAAATTAAATATCATGTCAGCTTAGATTTCAATCAAAGCAGTATTATTGGCTTTTGGTCATTAGTTTATCATGAATTTAAATTCATTACATACATAAGATTATTGGATAAGGATTGAGGAAGGAAGATCAGATCTACGTGCTTTTGTCACCATTGAATTGCATTGACATATGTGACCTTTGTCGCACAACGTTTAGTGACTCAACAAAATTGTAACTTAAAGTAAAGTACTCATGTATAAATATATATTTAGCTAATTAGACATTTGGAAAGTCGTAGTTATTAGTGCACGACGTAACAACATCCAAATACTAATGAAAAAACAACACATGTCGACAGAAAATGCGGTCACGGTAAGGTAACGGGATCGTATACTCCCTCACCATACTTCCTCACCATACTCCCTCACCATACT
>JAHZNE010007304.1:0-12303 GCA_027744055.1 Callyntrura sp. NNG-2020 | reverse complement strand
TTTTAACTGCCGTTATTTTAATACGTCACTCATCTTATGGTACATGCAATGTTTAAGCCTGCTCTGCGTAAGCAGAGCAACGGGTAAACTAGTTTCTTATATATTGTATCAAGTTGTTCACCATTAGTACTAATTTCTAATGCATCCATGTCCACACAACAGAAGTAACACATTATCCTAGAATACATTTCTTTATAGGTTGAAACGGCCCACATGGAGGGTCCACAGTATAGTCCACACGATGACATTTAGTCTCTCGTATCATTTCTCTAGCTGCGCTGCGGGAGACGATCATTCAGCCGGAAAAAATGGTTATATGCGGCACAAAGCTGAATTGGATCACAGAAGCTAGGAGTCTGTATGACTCCAGTTTTTCTGTCATAAATACCAGATTAACCTGTCAAACGGTTAATTTATTGCCATTTAAAACTGAAACAGAATTATATACAGCAAGTGTAGAACTGACAAACACCACTCATACATTGGAGCTTAAAACTGAAAAAATGTCGGACCTGGGTACAGCACACTGTGTTATGACCAAAACTCAAACGAAGAACCGGCACTACAATCTGTACTTTGTTGTCTTTAACCGTGCAGAAATCCCTGGTTAATGGTTAACTTTGGAAGAACATTTATAAATGCATGATGACGGTTAGATACCAAGAGACATTCTCTTTTTAAAACATCACACACAAAAAACTACATAAGGAACAAGCACTTTTGCTACTTCTTAAATGCTACTGGCATTGGTTCGTCGGATACAAAAGACTAAGGAGAAAGTAGGAAATAACATCTGCCTTTGTTGCTTTAATAAAAAATTTCTTCATTGTCATTTGTACTTTTGAGTGCATTCCTCAACCAACGCGCTCTCGCTCTAGCCGACGACGAAACGGGATTCACTTTTAGAATAGCATTGGCCCGCCGTTGCAGGTTTGATTAAGTTACTATCTATATTATAGATCAAGGGAGCATAAAGAAATGTGCGCTTTTGGTAGTTAATAAACGTTGACTTTACATCATGTTTCACTTTCTCTCTTAGTTTTCTTGTGTTACATACCTAAAACTGTTGTTGAAATAGGGTGATTTGCATTTTTAAAGTAATGGGATTCAGTTGAATCAGCCCTTGATTTATAGTGACATGAAGAATCCAATAATAATTTTATTTAGAGAGGGCAATACATTATTGTTACATAAAAGCTATTCTTTCCTCTTATTTCTTGTTTCTGAGCCTTGTCTTATTTATCATATCGGTTTCTAGTAGCATGATTCCTTCCGCTATCACATGTGCTCTCGAGCTGTTGCTACTCGTCGGATGCTGCTATTTCAAATATTTGATTTTCCCATTCAAAACATCATGGGTCAATATGCTGAAGGATTTCCCGTTCCAAAGGGTTGGAGGAGGTTGAAATAACACACCCATGATACCATGAATTGCATTTTGTGTATGCCCAGTTTTAATCAGCTTATACTATGAAATGCGACATGGAAAAAAGGTATATGAGCTTTCTGATGTATCTGAATTAATAACATGTGTTGATAACATTTATAATATTCAATCAAACAATCATTCAAGCTTGGCTTATTTTTCTCAATCAGTCGTATACAATGAAAAGTCAGTTTATTTTTTATCGACTAAATTCCTAATCACAATAAACGCAATACATAATATAAACAAACAGAAACGTGATATTATTGACATTTTTAATAGTAATAACAAACAAAAGTATATTGAGAAAGTTTTGCACTTGACCGCGTCCAGACGATATTACATTATTATTATGGTATATGTGCAGTATGTCACAAAGAGAAACTTCGAGATTCTCCGGAGGAATACCCCTAAAAGCAATCTTTCTCAGACAAAATCCTGTGAAAAGAGACTCATCATTATGGTATATTGTGTTCGCTGCCGTCCATTCCTACGTAAGTACTTTAGAGGTAGACAAAATTAAACCTGAAACAAAAAGAAAGTTTTAATTATTATAATACTACCATTGAACATTGCGTCTACTACTTAGTAAATATCGTCTAAATAGTATGTACGACGGCAAGTGACATTAAAAAGGCGAAACAGTTGACTAGTTATCCACATTGAACACCTAAAGAAATCAATGAAGCGATATGGCTTGATTAAAAATCCTAATTAATGACCTCTTTTATAACAATAAAAGTATAAGTATGCATGAATTTGTATTAAGTTCTATTATGCTACAATGCTATTCTGTTCGATGAAAAAACTATTTTCTTCCCGTTCACATTTTACTGGAGCTTTATTAAATACGAGTTATCGTAACTAAGAAACAAAAAATTAGGAATTTCTCCCTGAAACTCCAAATTCGAAAGCAGGGGAAGCATGAAAGGGTACTTGCATACCATATATGGTCGTGTGAAGCATTGAGGTTTCCCATTCATTTATCATGTTTTATACATGAATCGGAGAGAATAGATGCTGTGAATGGAAGTAATAAAGCCTAGTGAAAGCGTTTTGCGAATGTTTTCTAGAAATTTATGATTAAATTTCACTTGTATCTATGACAAATTTGTTTATTTATCTGAACAAATCAAATGCATTTGGTTCTACCATCGCCTTGCGTTGTACGGAAGTTTTTAGGAATTTTGTAACTGGGAAATAGCTTGTTAGATTCATGTTAACTGTGAATACTTGAATGAATATAGTCTACATAAATACTTAATTCCATATCGAATTTTCTTTACGTTATTTTATACAAATGTTGGAGAAAAGCATGCATGTCAATTCCAATCTGTCTGTCTATCATCGGTATTAAATCGGATTTAAAAATAAAGCAAGCTAAATTTAATTATTAGTATTGTTTTTTATGCCTGGCATGCAATAGTTCTATTAATGTTTTCACAATTATAGATACTACAACTGAAAATCCAAACTATACTTTTCTACAAACTTTTAGCAGATGAAGACTACGCCAACGTTTTCTGGACAAAGGGGCGTCAAACAGGTATTAAATTTTAATTTATGCAGTTTTGATTGCTATGCTTTATTTTTAAAATTTAGCTTTCATATTTACCTTCAGCTAAGTTGTTTCCACCGTCTAAGAACCGTCCTGACGAGCAATAATATATACCCTTGAAGTCTGAACAAGGTCTACAATAGGTGTTACTACAATTACTGAGCTACAGGCCACCGCACTGTGTTAATTAAAATGTCGCAATTGCCGTAACACACACACTCACACACAAAGGAGGCACAAAATGGTTGGATAACGTGACACGTGACATTAAGTAAAGACAAAAGCGTGTGTGAAAATGAGAATCACTTTTTATCCCATATACAAATACTGCTGACATTTTGTATTGTACTAATTTATTCAGGAAACCAATATCTTTGGCGGAAATGGTGAATCGTAATAGCCAATGACACTTTAGTACACGTACAGTACCAAGTACTATTTATTTATATTTTATAATTATGTATATACCATCCTTTTGATATTTCCACACACGTTACGAAATTTTGGGCGGATTTTGTTACAAAAATGACATATATACAAAATTTCCAATTTAATTAATTGGATATCGTACTCAAATGTTAAGTAGACATGTTTTCTTATTTTAAACAGAGTTAGGTGCTACAAATCTGAAAACCAACGACGATAACAATAGCTAGCTTACCCTTCATTACTCAGTCTAACATGTTGCATTTTATTTATCGTTCTACAACAATAAATCTAGTTCTGAGTTCCAAATTCAAATTAGCAACGTACAAACAAAACTTTTTAGAGATCATTTCTATACACGTTAAAATTTAAACAGGATAGGTGATCTTGTAAAAATTTATTTTGTACTGGATATGGAAGACCATTGGTCATACAAGGCTCGGCATCATCGCTAAATAATGTAACAATGGTGTGCACAATGGTAATTTGTAATTTAACGACAGACTACTTAAACGTGCATCAGTCTGTTAATTAAATATTACCATTTTTGAAAGGTGAATTTTCGGTTACAGAGTTTAGAAGAAAGTGCAAACTGACTTTCATTACAATTGCTTATATGGAATCAATTTACTCATTTGATCCGCTATAAAATTATACAAATATGTAACATGTTTAGTAACTAAAAATAAAAGGTAGTTATACTCATTTTATACATAAGTATGTACTTTTTAAGTGCACTCAATACTAGAATAATTTTCGAAGACTTAATATGACTAGAAATAAATAGAAAAATGAGATAACATTCACTGTTTAAAGCTTATACTGATTTCCGTTTCGTCAAATAACCAATTCCAAACTCCCTTATTAATCATAACACAGTTAACAATTTCCAACACCTATCGATTTTAAGATTTAGGTGAAATCGATACTGGAAATGAATTTACAGACAGGAGTTTCGTGTATAAAATGATAGAACACCTAAAAATAAAATAGCATAAATTTGCGACTAATACTCATGTTTAACCCAGTTTCACAATCACAGTATTTTTACATGCACGCTAATTGTTAAATTGCTATTATAAAATGCGATGTATCTGGGGGGCTAATATATGACGTCAACATATATGGTGAAACTTTCCATTTAACATAGTATGAAAGTCAAAAGAAGGATGAAAACTACTACAACAGAAGTACTTGAAAATTATGAATATTAAGCACAAACATTATTATTTACGGCATGACAAATGAGTTATTCCATTAATCTAGTAAATGGATTGTTTGATACACATAAAGGTACTTGTACATATTATGTTTGTACATGTGAAATTAACAAAATGCTTCAAATATTTGTAGTTGACTGATATAGCCATTCAAACAACGTAAACATACTCGTCAGTCGAAGCATTTAAAATTGATTGAGAAACGGAAAATGTACACTTAATTTTAACAAAGATTCATCTCAAGAAAAATGCAAAGATTACGAAATTTACAATACAGTATATTACGCTAGGGTACATAAGTGTATCATTAAGATAATAAAGAATCATCTGCATTACCTGCACAGAGCTTGTGGTAAAGAGGAGATAATCGGTCCGTATCCTTGGGCGTTGTCGTATAGCTCAAACAATGGCGCAGCGACCAACTTGTAGTTCTTCGGTACTGCGAACAAAGCTGTTTCAAAATTGTACAGTCAGCCCAAATTGTCATTTAAATTAAATAAAATCATTATCAATTAAACGCAGGCATATTAAAACTATTACTATAATAATTTAGTTAAACGTATAAATATTATAGATTTAAATAAAATTAAATAAAATTAAATATTTAAATCTACTAAATAGGAGTATGTAATAGTTAACGACGACTTAGGCTTAGATAATATCCTACTTCGAATACTATTAAATAAATACCCAGTCAACGAAATTGTTGCATCAAAGTTACCCAAAGTATACAAAATTATTCTACTTTGGTTACTTCGTACCACATTCAATTAAAACCAAAAATATTCAGATATCGTCATCGGTTTTACAAGTGTAGGAGAACTATGGTAAGCATAAAACAGACTTTTCAGGAGCAATCATTTATCACAGTAAGTTGCTTTGATCAGGTACTATGTACAGTCGGGCATTATATAATATTATTATATTGTACTATTTGATTCTCGTTCTTAGCTATCAGCTTTTCATAATAAATTAAAAGTACCAAAACCTTCACCAAAGTGGTGAAAAGTACATTATAGTACATTATTATCACACATTCGAAAACAGTGCTTTTGGTGTCGGCACAAATAAGCAACCATGAAAAATTACAATCCCAAATATTCATTACCCCTGTACATAATAATAGGGTAACAATAAATAACTCCAGTAATTTAAATTTGTGTGGGAATATTGAAAATTGAAATATTACGATTCGAATTTGTTATAGTTTGCAAAAACTAAAGCCAACTGAATAGTGGAATCTACAAATCACAGTTTTAAAATTAAAATACTTTGTAGATTTTCGTACACATCAGAGTGTTCAAGGAGATCCTAATGTACAAAATTTTTGGATCATCATCATCACATTGAAAAAGTAAAAAACATGTTCTAAGTACATGGAAGTAATAAAACATAACAAGTTGACTATGCTATACTGCTTCCAACAACAAGAATTTCAGCTAAGTTCATTCATACAATCTTCTTAGAGACACAAGCTTCTTTGTGTCCACAATGGCAGAGACGTTTTCTGTTTGAAAGAGAGTATTAACATTATAATAGAATCAACATTCCAGACAGTGTATAGTATATATCTCTCCACCTGACACCAATTTACATAATTAGCCCTACGTCTTCAAAAGATGTGATTCAAGTTTTGAAACAATTCATATCAGTAGTAACTAACTTATTCATTAATGACTATAGTACAAAAATACCTTTCTCCTGTAGCTGAACCAAGAATAACTTTTTATGCTCTTTTGGCTTGGTAATGTGAGGAGGAACATAAGGATACTGAGGCGGTTCGAAGTTCGGCCTCCACCAGTTTCCGATTGTGTCTTCGACAACCCACTCCTGTGCAACACCATCTTGTCTACCAAGTGTCTGAATTTCAAAACATAATAAGTATGCCTCATTAGAACAACACTAACGATTCCGCATCCATCACAGCCAAGTAAACTAATTTTATCGTAATGCATAAAATTTAAAACAGTCCGTACTTCCGTCATCAAGCGTTTCAGCCCATCAATTTCATCCTCCCCTGGATTCAGCTCCCCACCAGGACTAGAAATAGTATAGAATAACAATAACATCCAGACAACATGCAAATGAGATTGTGTACTATTTCATGATGATAACACATGAATTGTTGTTTCATGTCCAAAAAATTATAAAAACTAGCATGTATAATTACTTATCCTATCCTTGTCGATGTACATATAACAAGTGTTTGGCCAGTTTGGCGTTTGGTTGTTTTTTTTTAAAGTAAGCAATCAGTAAATTCAGTTTTCAACGAAATGTTCACACTCCTTAAATACACCCATTATATTTAGTAAATACAAAAGATTAAATAGTCAATGGAATTTCATAAAAATTAAAGTGTAAAACAGATAATGCAAAACTTACAAATGAATCGTTCTGTTAAGATTGTATTGTGAGGATGACGTTGAAGAAGGGCCATTTGCTTGAGGTTTGGCGTTAGTATTATTACTACTTGGTTGAGCTACTCCCTGTGGCCATCCAGTTCTTCTTACCACTCCAGCCATTTTACTGCAAGGCTTACGGTTTAGCAAACGCGACTACTGGTAATAATTAACAATTATTATTATTATTTAAATGCTACACTGCTTCCTATGTATTTTTGAAAATTTATATAAAAATTTAAAACATTTCTTTCAAATACAGCAATACAAATTGACTATCGGCCGCGACCGTATCAAAACTTCAACATCGACCAGTCCCAACAACACTGTTTAATCAAGCCTGGTTACTGTCCCGGTTTAGTTTTACTTTGCTTCACTTTTATTTTAAACTGTAGTAAAATAATTATATTTTATTTTTTATTTAGATGCGGCTCTTTGCATTTTGTGATTTTATATTTTGCCGAACTGAAAGCAAACTTAATTTTTTTTTAGTCCTGTGGACTGTGGACAGGAAGAGATAGATCGAAGCACTACTGAATTGAATGAAACACCTAATATGTTGAATGTATTATTTATATGGATGCGAATGGTCTAAATAATACATACGTTTTCCGTATATCCTCTTTATCTATTACTGCATAACTTCATACATGCAATACTGTAAAGTATGTAGCTGTAGCAACATACATACATACATACATACAAAGATCGCTTATACTTATATGGGCGCAGGTAGGCGGAGTTTTAAATGAAAGAGATGTTGGGGGTAAGCGAGAATGAGGTATATTCGTACACGGTGAGGGAGATAGCAATGCTAGGGTTACGTTACTATTACTAGTACAAAGTACACACGGGATAGAGGGAGCGGATAGCGTAGAAAAAAGGTGCAGGTGATGATGGATATAATGAAGATGATATGATGTGATGTAGATAGACATAGAACTACAAATTGACGCTTGTTAGCCGCTATTCAGCTAGCCGAGCCGTCGCACGCGGTGTGCTTATGTGAGAAGTTGTAGAGCGGTGGGCTTGTATAGTTTAGCTTTGTGCTGCATTTTTATGGCTTATGTGTAGCAGAGAATTCTCTTGAGAATTGTATTCGGTAGAGTTTTGTTTGATGTGTGTATCGACACTACTGCTTTTACAGGTTTATTATAACGGGGGAGTGAGGGGGGACAAATCCCCATCCCCACAAGGTTGGGCGTTTTCACATTAGAAAGAGAGGGAGGGAGGGACATAAGACATATTAGGAACAGGATACATGATTCATGGACAACAAGCTAAGATTTTTAACGACCCACTTTGCCCCTGTGTTCCAATAGTCCTGACTGCTGGTAGAAGAAAATTAAGGTAGCGCACACAAGTATATGAAATATTTCATGCATGTTCGACGTTCCTGGAAGTTTCATATGAATACTAAACTTTCAAATGTCACTCATAATATGCCTAGAACTAGAACGTAGGTAGCGCAGATTTGAAATGTTTTGTACATGTACAAACAGGACCCAATACCGGGTCCCTGAAAATTATTTTCAAATTGTCTTGTTCTCTGGAGTCCTGCAGCAGATTTTTTCCGTGACAAAAAGATTTTACGAAGAGTTTGAATACAATACTAATTTTTTGTCAAGCGATAACAAACTTTTATTTTAAATTTTAAAAATAACTAATACACACCCTTGTGGTACCATGTTGGGTCTCCTCATGATAAAAAAAAGTTTCAGGGACAGGGACCCAATATTGTAAGAAAAGGCGACCATAAGGTTGAAAGACTTCCAGTCACCAGTGACGTCACATGGTAGAAAATAGGAGGTGCGCTTGCGCATCTTTGAATTCCCTCTGATTGGTTGGAGAAAACACAGGATTTCAAAATTCCTTTTCGTGTTTCAGTTATCGCGTATCAAACTCTTTACAAACTATAATATGATGCTGACAATGTAGTAGTACAGAAATGGGGTGTTACCACGGCATTTTTAACCAAACCAAACGTTAACTACCACAATACATACGCTGAATTTGATAATATGGAGGATGGATTTATAGTTGAAGTAATCCGGTCAAAATTTGATAGCAGCGGCAGCAGCATAGACCCGGCTGGTCATAAATAAAGTATGGCTAGAAAGTGGAAACGAAAAACGTAAAAGACATTGTTTCAGGAAATTTGTCACTTTACAGAGTTGCAATACACGTAGGACCCCCTATTCAACCATGCCACCGTATTGAGCATGTCAAAACCAGCCTCAGTGATAATTGATAATTCATTTACGTATTGGTAATGAGAGTACTTATTCAATAGAACCTCACCCACACAATATCTAGTCGCTGTCGTGCTGTTGAATATGAGGACGAAGATGTGCGGATGTTGCATCATTAGCAGAGAAATAGAGAAAATATCATGATTTTTTATGAAATTGGCAGGCTGACAATTTTCTCTCTCTCAAAGAGTCCCTGTGTTACCACCCTGTTACCCATACATTTAAATGTACGAATTTTAGACAAGTCCGTCAAATTGTCGGGCTTGTAATTTCACGAAATGGTGTTCAGGTACGAAAATTACTTTGAGTAGTTGACTGGCAACTAGTATATTCTTTTTATTTTTTAAATTCTACTCATAAGAATCAGGTCAAAACTTATTCTATGATAAAAGGGCCCAATTGTTGGGATTATTATAAGCAATTAATACAGGCAGATGTAGCAACATGGAGTAAGAATAAGGTTGAATTGAAGATGATATAGAAGCCCACTGTTGCAAGAATTCCATCATATCCTCATGGCTGGTATTCGCCGCATTAAGACCTCGCATGAAGCAAGCCTATAATCAATAACAATTTAATAATTACGCCGAATTTAATTGAATAAAAGCTGAACTATAATGCAATAAATAGAAGCTCTTCATTTTAACTCGTAGTTTTGGTGCTTACATATTTCAATTCCTCAGGTTTTAGAGTAAATATTCCTTCACGTATCAATGAAAAATCCATTACATACAGCATCTCCGCTCTATCAAAAAGTCTCGATCGGTTAAAAAACCATGTATGCATTCCATGTAATCGACATAAGGCTTTCTAGTAATAAAAAATATAACGCAGCGTTGAATCACTAGTGCGATTACAATGTTACAATAGCAAAACGTATAAATATTTTAATGCTTTACGGCTTACCACATGGGGTCCATGCATAGCTTTAATACTGAAGGGATCTGATTCGAATAAGGGTTTAATTCTCATTATTTCACGTAACGATGGTTGCGTGCCGCTTCCCAATTTAAACAGTACGTCCCGACACATTTCTCGAAGTTTATCATCCTGAATCGATTCAACTTTACTTTGAAGTTGCCTTAAAACTGGTCGCTGATTCAAAAGTCGTTTTTTCTGGCCGTCAATGGCGAACTGAGATTTTTGTTGAAGAGACCAAAAATGAGAAGATAGTAGTGTTCTAGGAAACTTGTACCTGTGTTGAACGAGATTATGTTAACGTTTTAAGTAAGTATGAAACTCACAGTGCAGTGTAAAATGACATTGATAGGTTCTCATTCTGGCAGCTTACGCTATTGGAAAAACAACATACTGAAATCCTGGTAACGCTGATAACAGCAATGTTGGGCCTACTCGGAAAATTTCTTGAGGCATCCTATAGTATACATCCAATTCATTCCTATTTAAACGTAAAACTCCATCAGACGATAACATTGCTTTCGTTTTGATTTTGACGTATTCCGCTAATTCTTTAGAAAAATCCTAAAAAAATAGAATTTTATGTGTTGTTAAAAGTATAGTTTCACCCACTCGTTGATGGGTTGCATTTCCATATATTACTTTTCTGGTATTACCTTAAACCCAACAACAAATACACGGTAGACGTTTATGGCTTGAGGAAATCGATTTTCCATTATTCTTTGATACCCTTGAACGAATGATATAAATTTTTGGAATACAAAATTTGTCATTTTTTTTGTTGGTTTTCGACGTGGTGGTAAAGGTGGTTGGCTGCTGGAACTTGATGTCTGTACAGCAGGAGTTGTTGGAGTTGTATTGTTGCTCGCGTTCCCACCGGAACTGATTTTGTGCTGACAGGCGTGGCACCCACATTGGTAGTGAATGTTGCAACATGGTTCAAGTTTTCGATGATACACAGCAGTATTCAGTCTATTTACTCTTCTTCCACTGGCGATTGTATGTATATGATTAGACAGATGACTAGAAGTTTGAAGATTTGAGGTGGTCAACGTATTACCGAATTTAAAAAAATGAAGCTGGTACCTACAACCACTGTAAAAAAAACCACAAAACATGGGTTGAATATAATTTAGCGTACATATAGCGTACGAATATATAAAATACCCATAAATTACATTAACAATTTTTTATTGGCATCCAGTTTTGCTATAGATGGTGTAACCCCTGCTGCCCTTGCCAATTTCCGGTAATACATCTGGTACATACTGCCTCCAATTGCTTGTACGCTTTTCGAGCTCATTCAATTGTTGGACATGTCTGGAATTTACAATTTTAAATTACCTCTGACACAACATACTTGAAACTCAAACATTTTTTGTTTATATATTACGTAAAATAATTTGAAAGAGCAACGATACACTGCCTGAAACGTTGAAGGAAGGAGGGCAGGGTGGTGCTGATGTATATTATAGAAGCTTTAGGAAGTAGGGAGAGACGTGCCATTGTCATTTTACAACAGTACGACTGTGTGACAACAGGGCTAAAGTATCAGGCAGGGGGACGTTTCCTAGCATTTAATACATTATAACTCCTTCCCCTTCTTTAATGTTAAATCTCGAAATCCAGCGGGGGCATGTTAACAACAAACATGTCAACACATAGGAGGCGACCTATAAGCGGGTAATGTTCTATGTATTTAAATACAAATTTTGTTTTTTATAAGTTGCTTTGTGTTAAATGCTAGTACGGTTTCATTTTTAAAGCCAGAATAGCAATACATTTCTAGCTTCAGTTTGTTTGGTATGAGTTGAGTTGATGTACAAGGAGATAGAGTACCGACATAACAAAGTTAAAAAACAAAATGCTACTTTTGACTTTTCGATTTCCCTTTTATATAAATCCATTTCAAATATTAAATAATTTTGTAATTGCCGAAAGAAAACAAGATATAATTAACTGACTGGAGCAAGGATGTAAACACGTAAATATTCCTTATAGAAACATGAACAACGCTAAAAGCTAAACTTTCAGCGTTGTTCATGTTTCTATAATGTATAATGAATATTTACGTGTTTACATCCTTGGACTGGAGTGGCACACC
>JAHZNE010007303.1:0-46138 GCA_027744055.1 Callyntrura sp. NNG-2020 | reverse complement strand
AAAACGCTGCAAATTATATGTCTTTAGCAGTTTTTGTAGGAATGCATATAAACAAGTTGCCGTCATGCCTATTTGACAGGAGGCATGCGATTTCTATTGTGAATTCAACGTGGTGTCTGCCTACCCCATCAACTTCTTTCTTGCGTTCATAAATTTTATCTCTTTGTGACCATGCAACGTTACCAGGGAGTTCGGCAATTTTGCCACTTTTAATGTACCAACAAGGAAATCCAAATCTGAAGTGTTTCATAATACATATCAAGAGTACAATTTGTTCCCTTTTGTTGGCGTTGTTGTTGTAGTGGCAGCAGCTAATTATATTACGACAGAGGGAAGCCTTCCTTTCGTTTTCTGTCTACTCTCTCTAAGCAGAGTGGGAGAGAACGAAACCGAACCAGTTAAATATTTGCCTTCATATAATATAGATAGGTCGCACGAAATGCATTTCCGATTAATTTTTGGGCACGTTTAAGATATCCAGGCGGAAGTTTGCCTCCACTGGTTCCAAACGCACACGTCAAACTTCTTTGGTGTTCGTTTTTACACAACGCACAGACAACTGTGCTGAAGATGTTATCTTTTGGGAAATGAATTTGTAAATTCGCCATTAAATGCATATACCCCATTATTTTTCGAATTGATTTTGAATAGTTAAGCATATTTTATTTCTTTAAATGTTTCAACTTTCCCTTGTTGGGTTAATATTGCAGTGGTTCATTCGGTATACTGTTCAACACAACGTTGCGCGTTGGTGGACGAGGTGGTATTCATAAAAATTAAATTAGCCAATTATGGTCAATCTAGCACAATGTATTTTATTAAATAAAATGTCGGTTCTCCGTAAAATTATTCGTAACTTGCATGAGAGCTGCTTCTCGATTTGGCAGCATTGAATTCATCTGTCTTCAGTGCAACACCACAAATAACATCACTATCATCTATTGTCAAAAACATTGTCACATTTAAATTTGAGCAAAAGCAATTTAAACCTGTGAGAACGAGTGCTCTCCATGAGATTGGATGCCATTTGTTGTTTGTAGCCCACTGCTCCTATTTTCTTCCACTTTGTTACGTGCCAAAAAGTTACAACAGCAGCAGGTTTGGTTATCTACCTACGAAAAACAAAAAGTAATTGAGGAAACACTAATCGTATTCATAGCAGCAGCAAAAATGTGTCTGGACAGGAAGTTAACTTGCAAACCATCTATTATTTATTTTCTATACATACATGGTGATCACGCCAAAACGGACTTTACGGTGTGGTGGCGGTGGTGTGCTACAAAACTGCTACGTGTTATCTCCTCTCGTTTTTATGTTGAAATACATTTATGCATGAAATTGATGTTGAATGCGTGTGTGCAGATACAAAGTGTTTCTCTAGCAACAAACAGCAAAGATCAAATCAGGCTATATAAACTATTTTTCTTCGTAAAAACTAAGTGGTTTAGGTAGGCAACAAAAAAATTATACTTCACAGCAATATTGTATCGCTAATTGGATATTTATAGTTTTGCGTTTTAAGTGCATAAAACAATATATAATAGAAACATTGTACGAGGGGCAGACAGCTCTTCAATTAACTGGAGCCGACTTAACGACTGCACCAGCACTAAAAAGGGGTATGGGTATGATGTTCATAACACGAGCAAAATTGTCATTATTCCCAACGTTGCTGAAAATAAGAAATTTCTCTCGCTCTTGCTGTGAAACAAAGACTTCCTACATCCAGCAGCAGCAGCAGCACATCAGTGTAAATTGTTCCCCAACGCGCATGTATGGTCGTGCTATGGAGAGATTACTCACGACATTTTGTTGTCTGTTTTGTATGGGACTGTAAGCTAACTACGCCGCGCCGACACCTTCCAGAAAGCGAAAACTGCTACGGTCGCCATCATCATATCATCCTCAGTAGGAAAAAAATAATATATAAAGGAGCGAGGATAGCTGCTGCGAGAGTGTGAGGTTGGTTTGCAGGCACGCCAGCTTAGTGTACCATTTTTAGTCAATTTGAAGAAGAAGCAAATTTTATCAGGGCATGAATCTGTTATTGCTGGTGTAGTACTCATCCAAGAGGTATTATTGCCCTCTAACTTGTCTCTTTATTCTCCGCTTTTTTACTCGCCGTTTCCCTTCCGTCGCAACGCTATGGTTTATTGTCATCGGTAATAGGAATAATAAAAAAGGGAGTGTGTATGTGTATCAATGATGTCATGGGACTATAAAGAGGGTCACTACAAAACTGATGAGGATGAATGAAAACCGGAGAGACGGAGAACGAGAGAGGGAGAGAGAGCGCTTTTCATGTATTCTCTGTCGCCCTTCATGAGACACTGGGTTCTCGTTCATCGACGTTCACTCTCTCTCTCTCTCCTCCTTCTACTTTAATACTTAGCTCTCCCTTGGGAAAGTTATATTTTTTAATTCGAGAGTATAAAATTTCAAGTTGTGATGTGATGTAAACCGACAATGTAATGGGGTATAGAACATAGTTTGATATCCGTTATAAAAGCAATATAGAATGTTTTTTCCAATTTATAAATGCATAATATATGTGTGCGCAAGTGTGCTTAAAGGGAAAGCTGGTGTGAAAATGAGAGGGGGAGAGCGTGAGTGGGTAAAAAGATGGTTTGTATCATCCTCATCATCATGATGATTTTGGAAGAGGTCCTAAACGATTTCCGATGATGAGCGTTTCCACAAAGTGCTTGTAAAGTGTCGGCTAAAAAAGAGAAGAGAGAAGAAGGGGAAAAAAGCAGGGCTTTCACTGGAAGGGAAAAGAGAGAAAAGGTCTTCTATAAATTGGATATCAGGCTCAGTGACAAGTCGGAAATTGGACTTTTCCCTGGGTGTGAGGGAGGAAATGAGCCCGAAACGGGTTTTTAAGCAAATTCTTATCGCGTCAGTTTCACCAGCAAGCACAACCATGTTAATATTATTATTATTATTATTATTATTATTATATTATTATATACCTTGTATTGTATAATACACATATTATAGGTATATAATGTGCTTAAAACGCGTCTATTTTAACTTTAACACTACACTCTATACTCCTCCTTCTGCCCCATAAACTTATAAACACTTGGAAAATGTGGTATATGTTTTCTTGCTTTCTTCTACCCTTCTCGTCTCCAACTCTCCAGCGGATGATACACACATACACTCATTATCACAATGCACTCACGTTCACTTTCCTTTCGATTCTGATATTCTCTTGCTTCATATTATTATTACTTTGCCGTATTCCCACCCGTTGCTATTCTCCCTCCTTCCACAGAAAACGACCCTATACATATGCATACCCCTTGTGAATATTACACCCGACCTACCACGACAGAATGGGACTCCGTTTCTATTATTTCCTCCGCGTTCACTTCTTACCTCTATCTAAATATTATGTGATGATAATGAACAGTGAGCAAAACTGTTTATTAGGGAGCGTACACCATCATGGCTACACAATATTTTATTGTTATCATTTATGAAGTAACCTTTCTTCATTTTCCTACACAAGTATACGCGCAAGGCAAATACGGTTGAAATTAAAACTGTTATTATTTTTGCACGCCGATTTGAATCTTTTTTTAGACGGTCGCATTAAAATGCTCCGATTTGTTTGGCTGCTGTCATGGACTCACAATACGTCTCCGTACGTACACCTACTATATATGGTAATACGGGAAAGAAAAGATATTGTGTGTGATGTGCCGCATTCAACAAGATGTACGCACGAGCAAATAAAAGTAAAAGTGTTTCCTTTACACTTCACTAAACTAACCCAGCAGAGCCTATGCTGATCATGAATCATGACGATGAAAAGAGCACATTAAGTTACTAATAAGATTATAACGACCGCGACGCATATGTATTAAGTGGTCCACGTTTCATTTCTTTTTTCCTCCGCTGACAGGGCTATCATTTTTATTGTGCTCATTCCTCAAAGTACTGTGTACAAGACGAGACATCGCAATAGAATTCCCATACAACCAAGATGCTCCCAGGGAAGAAAGAAAACTTTCAGAGAGGAGAGAAATTTCTCCCTCACCTCCAGAAAAGAAAAATGACAAAGAGAGTTTTGGTATAAAAAAAATAAGGGAAAAGAAAAACTGAGGAGAACGGGAACGGCTCCTTTACGGTAAACATATACGTCACCTCCTCTGTGAAACCTTCTTGATATAGCAAGTAGGCAGTTATAAAATTGTGTACGTTACTGCCTACTGCCTATAAGAGTTGTGCGTGTGAGTGAGAGTATGCGGTGGTGAAGAACAGTATTCTGCACTCGTTTTTTTTCTAGTATTGCAGAAAAAGTTATACTGCAGAGAGAAAGTAGAATGAAGTGGGAAGGTAGTAGTACGTGTATCATAATATTATTATTATATTATTTGAAGGAGCAGTCAACTTTTCCCCTTTTGCCTTCATATGTCATGAGAAGGCAAACAATTACATATTATTTTGTATTCTTCTCCCCATTCAGTCCGTTCACTCACTTCCTTTTACTACTTCTTTTCTTTCTCCCTGTGATTTGGAGCGTTTCTGGCTTTCTTGTTTCCCTATTTTATGCTGCCACTGCAAGAATAAAAAAGTGAGATGTTGGCATAGCACTTTTTAGTGGCTATATCTCTTTTTCGTACTTCTCGTATATACAACATCCGGAATTTTATTGATTTATATAATACGAGATCGTATTGTTACACGAACAATGTAAATGCTTAGTTGTTTTCTATTTTGTAACAGATATAAAACGGGTTGAACACGAGAGCCCGATAACGGGCAGAAATAGACAGGCTTGTGAAATTGAGACTGAAAAAAATGTATATCTGCTTAGACACCATACTCCATTTGAGAGGCGTATAAACAGTATGTGCTGCACGAGAAAAAAAAACTTTCTTCTCGTTTGGAACACATTTACATAATTTATGTGAAATAACTCGACAACTTTCTTCTCCTTTCCGGAAGTTTATGAGTAAAAACTGAACGGTTCCAGAAAAAGAGTGGTGCTTCTGGGTGTAATATGGTTTTTTAGGCATCCCTGTACCTGTACCTGCACAAAAGCGGAGAAATAAGCGTGTTAGTAGATGACTATGTGTAGTATTCGACGCATCAGCAGGAATGATAAAGTAATTCAGACACATTTGAAATGTTTTGAAATGAAGTAACTTCCTGAGTGAATATAAATGTAAACATAAATAAACTACGCGATATTGCTAGCAAATCGTATAATAATAGCAACAATATGAAGCATAAAAGCATGCATGGTGCCACAATAATAATAAAATGCTTGCGTGGTGGTGGTATGTCGTTGTGAATAGGCGCCTGCAGTGTGAGTGGTAGGGCTCGTTGGGCATTACAGTTACCAATAATAATATCATTGTTGTCACATACATAATGATGCAGAAAAGAATCGTCAAAAGCGGTTTCCACATCATTCCAAACCACACAATGAAAATATTATAATGTTATTGTCCTTTGGAACCGCCGTCGCGTCATAATCATCATCAACATAATGATAATCACGAAACGAGCAAAATAATGGCTCACTCACTCTCACACAATTGCAGACAGAGAGAGTGGGAGAGAGAGAGAGACAGAGAGAGAGAGAGGCAAACGCAGACATGGCAATAAAAAGCTTAGTATTATAATGAAATCGTTTACGAAATATAATATAATAAGAAAAAGCTGTTTCGTAGTTTCATCTACTTTTCTAGCACCACTCAAGCAAACAATATTATCATGCTCTTCTGCTCCCCATAATACACCGGTAATTAAAAACTATGCATTTTCCTGTCTATTTTTATATCAAACAGACCGTGACACCAGTCGGATGGCACGCAAACTATACTTTTCAAGTAGGAAAAAGGAACCACAGAGGAATGAAATGTAACAAAAGGAAAAAAGAAGGGAGGGAAATTTTTTGACATTGCTAACATAATTAAAAATATAACCGTTAAAATGTTTATTGTTTTACCGAGGGAACAGAACATCAATATGATACAACAATAAAATACATGTTAAACATTATATGACGTGGCATTGTCTTTGGCAAAAAGTGGTGCGTTTTTTTCCTCAACTGACAACGTCAACACTCAACACACCACTGCCACCATCACTACCCTGCAACAAAAAAAGAAGAACTACAGAAGTATGCAGCGTAAAGCAGGCACACAACAACGAACACACAATAGACTGCATTTCTACATCTCACTCACATTATCTGCTCTTGTTTGTTCACAAAAAAGAACAATGAAGCTTTGCGCTTTATAGTCAGCACTTTGTTCCAATTGCGGGCAATTTCGTTAAAATATGTGTAGCGAAAGCTAATTTACGACTTGCTAATGTCGTAGAGTTTGTCTGCGAGTATATCATCATCTCTTTCTCTCTCTGAAATGGAGTTTTCACTTCATCTAAAAGTAATGAACATATTTATTAAGTAATTATGTGTGGGTAATTATAAAAACAACATCTTCTCTTCTATTCATAAACTGGTTGGTGACCACGAGATTTATTGTTAGTATCTGTAATATTCCTTTTCATCCATATGCTCAATATATTCTACCCTGTTTTTCGTAATCGAGTTGTCAGGTTTTCAATTCTTTCACTCTGCCACAAGCACGCACACATAGAGATGCAGGCAGTACAAGAACTAAGGAAGGTGCAGCCACAGAGGATGATGATAATTTTAAAAGGGAAGAGAATAATAATAAGCCGAGCCATATGCAGGCAAGCATGATATGTTTTTAAATTAACAAACTATATGAGTGAGTGTGTTATCGTAACGGTGTACAAATATCAATATCTCATTCGCATGTAAAAGTTCTTCAATAATGTGTCCAAGTAATATAATCTTGTTGTTGCTGTTATATCTCTATAATCTGTAGTCATCCCTGTACGCTACGCGCGTTTTAACTGTGAGTAAACGAAATATGCATCGTTAAAGAGTAAATATCACAATAGCAATCATAAGAATCACAACAACAATGGTAATAAATACATAGAAATGTAATATTGTTTAGATTAGAATGTGATGATGCATAAAAATCCACTTTGGTGGGCCAGACTTGAGAAACAGTAGAAGAGGGAGAGAGAGAGAGAGAGAATACAAGAAAACCCATCATCGTCATCATCATCTACCGATAAATTTCATTAGGAAGAGCTAAATGGTATGAAATGGTGGCCCCCTGTGGCTCACTAGGGGTCCCATTATTGCCCAATCAGTCCAGCCCCCTGCTGAATCCCCACAAAAAAGCCTCCGGTTTGAAATCCTCTTGGCTGGATGGAGGATCGGGTAATATGCCATTTCTTACATGAATCGACAGCATGCAGTTTGCCATACGAGCTCTCTCTCTCGGCTGAATACTCTCGGAATATGCTCGTAATAACGATAGAAGTAGTCGAACGAGTAGTGGGCTCCACGTTACTTACCATTGTCATCTACCATATCTCAGCGTTGCTGTGCTGCAGTAATAATGTAATGATAAATACAATATTCAATATTACTTTTATTATACTGCACTGTGTGCTACTATATAAACGTAGGAAGTTTCAAGCTGCAACGCTCGTGTTGTTTATCTGTTATTGCGTGCTATGTTGCATCAGAAAATATTATTAGCATTATTATATAAAGATGCTGTTCTACAGAAAAGGTTCATCAGTCCGCTTTCACTCCCTTATTCACTTCGTATACCACAGCAACTTGGATGAATGACGGACGGTTAAGATGAACAGAAAGCAACGGTGAATGAACGAGGGAAATGGAGGAGAGGACGAGAAAAGTAGAGGAGCTACGAATAGTCATCGTCAGTGGTGCTTACTACCAACGTGCAGCTGCACTCGGGAAAAAAGTGGAGAGTGAGAATTATATGGATAAAAGAGCGCATTTTAGCATGAAACGTAACCATTCTGCTTCACACTAACATACGGCGTTGGCTGTTAAATTTTGCATTCCTTTACAATTTTGTAAACACGACAATGACGCACGGTGATATCATAATCATTCTTCTACCTATGTTCGCTCGCTGTGCATGTCTAACAACTGATACAAATAATGAATTGTAAGATGACGCTTAAAATATCAATTTCTTTAAACGAGGAGACATGCAAACATTTTACATATTTGTTTATACTATCTACAGCCCCTATGTTTAATATTATGTTATCGGCAATCGTAGGTGTTGCTTTGTTTATCGCCTTTTTTATTCGATTTGAGAAATTCGTCATTTGACACAACTGATGCACATATATGTCTCGTGTTGCCCCCTGCTGCTAACTGTCACCGCTGTCCGTTTCGGTTTTAAAATAATTAACAGATATCTTTAGGGGAACAGCAAGTAGTGTATTGCCGAAAGCAGATTTTTAAAATTGTCAGCCGTGTCCGAGATATCTTGGCGACAGACGAACAGATACGGGGATTTTAATAAGGGGTTTTGACACTTTATAAATATTAGATATTGCAAAACCTTTTGCATAACAAATTTATTCGCAAAAGGCAACATGCAAATTGTATTGATAACAGCTTGGCGAAAACTTTTCCTGTAAACTATACATTCCATGGACATAGTCACATTCATATAATAACAGTTTTTAAAATGAAGTTCTGTATACAAATTTTCAATTGTCACAATAATATTTCTGACCTTTTAGTTGCCCATGAACATTCGCAAACGGGTTTAATTATTGGGTATTTATAAAAATCAATATTCAAAAACTTGGCAAAGAGAAATTTATACGTGTTCCAGTAAAGGCAAGAAATTTTTAATTGAACGTTAAAGATATAAGATGTTTGGAAGACTCCACTCGCTTAAAAATTAAATTTCCTTCTTAAATATTCAAACCGTCTGTCTATCCAGGGTTATAGTTATCAGGACAGCGTAGATGGAAGGGGAAAATTCAGTGCGCTCAGTAAAATAAAAAGTGGATAGCGGTTGCCAAATTCAAGGTACAGAACTCGTGACGGCTTATTATTAAGTACGTATACTCAAATATTTAATACCTGCAGTTTGCTGGAAGAAAACTGAAATGCAATTCCCTTTCGTCGTCGGACTGTCATTGTGCTGCAGTGTAGGGTAATGCAGTTGACGGTATTTTATTGACCGGAATCGAATACCAATACATTATATGGAGGATACGTGATATGATTTCGTTCGTAATACCACTACAGTGAAGGTCTACTTCCCTAATCATTTCAGAAGTGGCTCACAGATTTTATTTCCCAGCTAGTAAAATGCACTTTAGTAAACCAATTTGGCCAATCAATTTTGTTCATGTTTCAAATAGAACCATTCAATACTCCATTGAGTGTTTCTCGGTCAATTAACTTTTATATAAATGGACGGATCACTGGTAGAAGACGTTGGTAATACGAGAAAGTAAATATATATTTTATCAATATCAATAGTAAAATGACTTGAACTCCCACATACAAGTCGTTACTTGAATAGCAATAAAGACAATGGATTTGATTGTCAACTGCATGTACTGTGAAAGTTTCGACCTGAATACAAAGTACAAAATTACGATAGGTTTATCAGAAACGAATTTTAGAAGTCATTTGTTGACAGAATATTTCAACGTTGAAAGTGAAATGAATCCTCTTCCCAATGCAGTCCATGTTGAGGATGTATATAAGCACATAGAGCATCTGTATATATGTGAGTTAAGTGTCAGGTATTTTTTTTCCTTTTGAGTCGATGTGACCAGTTTCGTAAATTACTGCGTGATAAGGAAAGAGTGCAACTGGCATTCAATTAAATCAGCATTTCACATATTCTTAGCGTAGCAGTGCTAGCAGTTGTGGTGGTGGGGGTAGGGGGAAAGTAGATAAGTCCAATTTCACTTTGTATGAGTATCTTCTACTTTTTATTATTATAATATCTATTCAGGAACATTAAAGCACTTGGAACATTGTGTGTAATAAAAAAATTCACATTATCAAATGCCTTGCGAAAGGAAACGTATTTAGTGTACTACGGAAATAAAGCAACTCACTTAAAGCACTTCTACCTTGTGAATGCACAAAAAATTAAAATTGAAGAATATTAGAATACAACAATATAACAGCTTAGCTTTGACTTTTGAACTGTTACACCAAATTCCGTCGTAAAACAATAAAATCAATATTATTATTTTGTTTTCTAATTAGGCGAATAATGAGTTGACATTCGCTCCTTGAAAAGGAGCACATCGTACTCAACTTGACGGAGTTGTCCCTCTCTCGGTGTTTATTGATATTGACAATACAGTCAATATTTAGACTTACTAAAGACTACATGAAGTGCAATTATGCATTGATGGGTTTTCAGACAAAGGTGCTTTTACCAAAAAAAAAACTTGATAGATGCGAAGTGCTTATTGTCTTTGTTAGCATTAGTATACGTGTCTGTCCTACAAGGTATAGAAATGATTATCCATTTGTCTCATGGTCGTAAAAACTCTTGAAAAATAATTGGGACAAACTGGGACGTGGACGGCGTAAGTTAAGCCTATTTGCTTACGATATACTGGTATTTTCTTTCTAGTTGTAGCAACTAGTTACCTGATTTCACATTCCAACATTCCTGCTATATAGTGTTGTAGTGGTTAGAATGATCCACCGCGCCACCAACACTTCTCTGTACATCCCACATATATTTAACCCATTATTGAATGTAATAGGATTTCTCCTGTTAACGCATACCCCAAGAGATTGATTTATAGATATATTTATTGACAAAGGGTGGTTTTATTAACAGCACATTGAGAACGCATTCCTTCACATTCCCTCGGGTCTGTCAGAAGACATCACCCTCTACAATCGTTTATTTTTGGTAAGTCCACAAGCAAAAGTAAAAATTTTATACGAAAGCTGTGCTTCGGCTCTATACATTCATACATTAAACCTTTTTTTACCTGAAATGTACAAAAGTCTCCATAAAAATCTCCTTATCCTACCGCCAGCAAAGAAAACCTGCGTATATAGACTTGCCTTCCCTTTTTGAATGATATGATGATAACCCCCAAAATTATTTGCTTGCGGTCAACACCAATTATGACTTTTAAGGAAAAGAAAAGGTTTCGTCCTGTGTGGACGGGCAGGTTAACTATTCTAGCAGAGCGATAATGACTATCCCGTCAACCGACAGGCAGCCTACTTCTTCCCAAAGGCGAACTCTTTTAATCAGTATGTTAATCTCCAGAAGCAGAAACGAGGACGAAGGAGGAGGTGTGGAAAAATAGAAGGTATCATCAATGCGCCTAACGCCGACAACACGTTAACTCCAAGTTGAAGTCACACTGATCACGAGATTGTTTATAATATGCGTTTCACGGAGTTTACGGATCTCTCGGAGGAGTACACGAGAAGAACCCTCTCTCCGACCGAAAATATCTTTTATTCAAAGATTGTGTGATACATTGATTTCATCCCAAGATTAATGTCCTCTTCGTGTCACCATTGAGTAACATCGTACCACCTCATCGGAATAATCACCTTTATAAACTAGTTAATTTCCAGCGGTTAAAGCTATTATGTGTGACAACAAACACCAGTAGCAATGTCAGTGTCTTTATAAGAGTATCAGGAGGATAAACAGTACAGTTTGTGGCAGACCTTTCAAAAACTGACAAGACTGGGACACAGAGAGGCGACAGATAAAGCAAAATATCTCTCAAAATGTTCATTTTCCCTCCTGTCTTTTTTTACTGGGCAACACACAGCAGCATGCTGGAATAAACATAAAAGTGAAGTTGTTACTTTTAGAACCCTTGTCGTAATGACTTTCTACCAAGGTGGTAAGTACGGATTGTTGTTAGTGTTGCTGTTTTTAAGAAGCGGAGTAGCAGCAGAAGTTGTGGCAATATCATCATCATACTATCATGCCTCCTCTTATACTCTTGTGGTGAAACACGATGTTCAAACTACACAGACACATGCATTAAACGTCTACGCATTAGTATTATCTACGTCGCCCTTTTTCCCACTTTAGGTAACAACCTCCCCGTCACAACAGTACCATCATCAACACACAGTTTTCTCGTATGTACACACTTGGGTGAAATGCATAAATAACGATTAGACGACAAGATATGTCCCGCATGAACTTCGTTTACTCGTCATTATACAAGTACAGGAGGACCGTTTTAAATTGGATTTATCGTTTAAAAAAACAACTTCAACGATGGTGGGGCATGCATGACAAAACGTGTTTGTCCTTGTTTGACTGGACTCATCATCATCTTCATCACTTCCCTCTTCCACTCTATATGTATTTTGATGAAGTCTCCGAAGTGGCATTGACATTACACTCATAATGTGGACGCACGGATCAAGAAGTGTAAATATTGTGCGTATTATTATTGCTGTTTCACACTAGTACTCCTCCCCGGGAAATCGAGAATTGTTGCACGTAACGCGTTGTTGCCGAATTATCGATGTACAAACAAGGTAGACCCGAGAAGGAGAGAATATTTCACAATTAAAAGAAGTAATTATAAAATTGTTACTTAATTGCAAACTGTGGTGAAGAGAAAAATGGGAAAGTAATGTAAGAATGGACCCATGGGTGTTTGCTTTCAATTGATGAATAAGATTTCATCATCGTCATTTTCAATGTGAATGGATTTAAGTAAATGAGTAAATAAAAATGCCTTCCTTGTGTGCTTGCGTTGAAGTTCATTCAGAACAAGAATGGAATGGTAAGGAGCATGAAGACCCAACTTGGATGGAATTCGAAAAAACGTACGAGTATATGTATCGTGCGTTCATTCGAAGTACGTACATAAACAGCACAACATAAATTCCATGCCTCTTACGTCAAGATCCTTTTTACGCAAAGACCTTCCTTAAGAGTTAAGCACACACAGGGAAAGTCAAAGTGACCGCAGGCGATAAAAAGTGCTACTATCACAAAACGAGATCTCTCTCGAGGTTGGGCAGGTGTTAAGACCCAATTAGCAGTGAAATATTGCTCTTGATCAAACTGCGACAAAATCGAGAAATGCTACCGGTTTTGCTCTCCTTCTCCATCACCGCGTCTCCTTGCCTTAGTACTATTACTGCTATGCTGCTCCTGTTACCCGTCATCATCGTCGTCATCATACCCCTCTACTACGACGAAGAGAATTGTTAACCGAGTCGTATTTTCCTTCGATTTCTCGATATAACTTTTTTTCCTCCTTCTGTTGTTCGTATAGACGACTTTTAATACCACTTCAGCTCGTACAAATACAATGAGATGGGCATGGCAAACTAATGTGAATACAGGCTGATTATATGTGTACGGTAGGGATTTTTCTTATTAAGCTTGCTTTTTGAATCTGTGTGTGTACTTAAACTCTTACAGCTCCACATTATAGGGAGATTATAGGTAGACCGGGAGTACAAGTTTATATCATTACAACGGTCGTGTTAACATAATCAAGAATCACCATTTTTTAAACGTGTTCAAACCGTCTGTTCTCAGTCCGGCCAAAGACGGACACGACGAGTGCTAAAAATAATTGGTAAGATTTGTATGTGTGTAAATTATTCTTTCTTCAAATAAGGAAAGGTAATATCTATTGATTTTCAAGAGTAACGATTATCGGTAACCGTTATAGGTGTATATTAGTGTGTATTTTGTATATGTATTTTAGAGGAATTTTAAATATTTTTATGTGTATCTAGTAAGTACTATTTTTGTTGGTAAACCATACGACTGGTTAGTGTCTTATAGTACATTCGACACAATTGGCCAAAAAGTAAAACCGAATTCAACATCCTTCAACTGGCCACATTTTTGCTATTTTTGACGATAGTCATTTTTGAACCCGTGAACCCTCTTTACAGCATTTTTGACAAATTTGGTTAAAACGCATTTTATATAAGGACAAACTTTACAAAGGGTCGTGTAAAAGAGACTGAACGAAGAAGAAAAATAATAAAAAGAGTGAAATGATGAGATCAGGAGGGGGGATAATAAAAAATTGTGGAACTGAGCGAGACCTCCAGGACACTCGAAACTAGGGCTTGAATTCAAATTGCTCAATTAAAAGTCTTACGTGTGGCCTGAAGCCATGTCCGAACCAGCCTGCCCAGTCAAATAAACATCATTTGTTATCAAAGTAGTTTCACCAACTTGATTACGATCCATCTCGTTAGTTTTCTGACTACTGTTGCAATAACACAGAGGTACTACACGGTATCAGTTTAACTGTCGTATGTATCAACGCACTTGGATGGTATAAATGTCAATGGAGAAGCTACGTAAAAACCTTATACGCCACAGTTATTGCATTGTTATTATGATTTTGATACATACCAAGTTTTCACTCAGATTTCAGAGGCGCGTCTTTCCTTCTTGGATTTATGCAGACGACATGTCCCCCTCCATTTAACATGTCGAAAAGAATGAATGACAACCGGGATTACTGCAGCTAGTTGATTCAGTAGTTAATGATATCACAAACTCTTACTACTTGTAATTATTATCTCTCTGTTCTTCTGCTCTCGTCGCTTTAAATTTTTACGTTTTAATTTTGCTATACGAATCATTGGATTCCTAAATATTGTGTGTAACACACCATCTCTTGTGTGGCGAGAAAAAAACATGGTCAATCCACGAAACAGTTCAATAAATGGAATGAATCGATTTACCTATGCTGTAATAAAATAAAAATGTTTTATAATTGCATCAAATTATGCATTTGCGTAACGAATGAAATTATGCTTACAAAACAGAAATTATCCATAAACAGGTGCATAATGTTATAGTTAGTGCAGCCTGTCTGGTATGTTAACGGTAAAACTTTCCCTTTCAAAAGACATAGGCTTAATGATGTGCCAGCGGCGCACAAGGTTAACATTGACGAAACGAAGACAGACGTAAATAGGTATGTATGAAGAATATCAAAATACCAAGAAGAAAAAACAGGCTGACAAGGAGAAAAATGATCTAGCAACCGTGATCTGTTTTATTATGGTCGGCCTTTGGTCTGTCTGGATGAATATGTCGAGATAATACGAAGTGATTCGGTTCAATTTATCTTCCACACATGCACAGTGGTTTCCCAGATCGCTCATTTAAAAAGAGACAATCAACAATTAAATGTGAGTGGTAAGCGTTTCCTTGTTGATATTAAATAGTATTGATCCTCCTCTGATAATATTAACAACATGTCATCATCAAATTTAAAAAAATGATAACTTCGGTGGTACATTTTTTGAAGTGCAGTCACAGTAATGTGGTATGTCACAGGTTAGACATTGTAGTCTGCACGAACGTCCGGCCGTAATCGTTTTAAAATTGAGTATAAAGAATCTACGCTTTCAGTGAAAATTCAACGCAGTAACACGGACAGATATTTGACTTTTGGTCCTCTGGTTACCCATACTACAGGGTTTCATATCGATTAGATGTTAGATGGGAATTTTTTCAAAATTTGTTTTTAGTTGTTACTCTAAAACTCATAACTCCAAGTGTAATGGGGGTTATGGCGACCTCTATTGGTTAAACAGGAAATTAACTTTTATTTTTAACAAGGAACCCGGGCTCAAATTTGAATTGATTAATCTTAAATTAAGCTTCAAAATTATTTTTGTCAAGATGTTTAAGAATGAATAAATTAAGTTTTTTTATTTGGGCTTCTTGGAAAGTCTTTTTAATTTTAACAAGTAGATTTTAAAATACATACAATAATTGTACATATGTGATACCTAGTTTACTTTACAATGAACTCTTTCTTATTTCAGTGTTTACATTCTTTTGCAGGTAAACAAACATGTATATGTGTAGATAGATATATGTGTGCTGGTTGGTACAACAACTGAAAGTAGATAACAAAACTCATGTATCATCAAACTTCAAAAATTATTAAACTGACGACTACTCGTTTATTGTTTGATAAATTGTGGACTTGCCTTACAATGAAAGGAGCAATGTGAACACTAATTTGAATATTATGATGACAGCTTGTCGTTACATTTTCTTTTTTTACTTTGATTATCTACAATAAACATCGTCGCCATGCCGTGTGCCTTCTTTTTCTTTCTTCCCTGTCTCCATCGTGGGTTCCCCTAAAGCAAATGTACACTTGAGCATTATAACATTTATAACGCATTGTTGATTGTTACTAATCGCACGTTGCAAGGTACGTGCGCTATAGAGTATAAAAGAGTGAGTACAATATATGATTTTGTTCTTTTTTATCTGTTGAGATTCAAAACCAGACGTGATTGTTGATTTCTGATTGAATGACTTCATTGAGGTCTAGTAGAATTGACAATGCCACCGGTGAAGTGAGCGCCAGCAGGGATAAATGATGAAAATTTGCATGGCTCATTCGTCATTCTCCCCGAATCTAATTTAAATCTTCACGTTTTTTGAGAATAATAATATTGTTACCCAAGAAGTCAAGTTTCTCAAGGGATTTTTCTCCATAGCAAATGTTTGTTCACAACGTAGGAACAAAAGGGTGTGAGAGGTCAAGTGAACCTCCAGCTCAAACATGTTCATAAATGCCCAGGTCCTGTTGACAGGCCCACCTTAGAGATAACAGCGGGCATTCAATGATAATTCAGAAAGAAGAAGGGGAAAAAGATGAAAAATTGTGTAAAGGGAACGTCTTTGAAATCGTGATCTTACCAAGAACACTGTTCACCAGAATGAGCTTGAAGGTACACATACAAAAAACCCTATTATACTCCTTTCTACCTATACTGCTGGCACATGAAACGTAACCTATCTGTTATGTATCTGCAACAAACTCGTATTGTGTCCTATACCAATGACCATGACCATATAGCAATGGCTATTATGTAAATTTATAACCTAGTCGGTACTTGCAACATTTTATAAATTCTAGGTTACATGGCACACAACTGGTAAACTTGTGCTGTACGAAATCCTAATGCATAATAAAACGGCATTGAAAAATTACTCGGATAGAAAATCATATTATCATGCCGTTATATAATTCCCCATTTCGAGCAATCAACAAACTACTCTTCTTAGCACTTACGACCAACTTAGAATAACCGTTTCGTCTATCCGGAAATCCGGATGAAAATTCCTGTAAATGAGATTTAATTGCAGCTTTTTCTAGCAGGCTATCTCGCGTAAGTTCCAAATGCACGCCTCAATGTGCAATGAGCCAATCTAGATGATAATGAATAATTGTCCATCGCCATTCATGTATGGTGTAGAAAACAAGGAACCAACAACGGTCCTTAAATTGATCATTATTACAGAATATGTCACACGACAAACAAAAAACATCTAATATTTCAATATTATTGCACGACATATTGGGAACATGAGCTTTGCCAATCAGACGCTGATTCAATGTACGCTGGTACCTTACGTGTCTACTAATTTGACTTTTTAAATGCTATCAGCTAATGATTGATGTTAGAATTTGATTACTTACCAAGTCTTAATAAATTATGTAAAACAGTAAAACGCTGCTGGTCGTACAGTATCTCTCTAAAGCATTACTACCCTTTCTGATAAATCGATTTCCAAAGTATCAAAAGATTTTGCAAATATTATATCGATCCTCCATTGCCTCCATTCCGTCCGTAATTTACGAACAGTTTTTATATCCTTATCAATTATATTATCCTCACAAGCATTGCTCTATCTCATTTCCAAGACTCCAAGTATCATTCTAATATCAATTTATGCTTATTGCACAAATAAAAAACCTATTTTGTTAAAACGAAAAAAATTGGTCTAGAAAATCATTTGCCATGCCATTACTCAAGGAAAATATGTATTATATCGAATCCCTCGTGTACTTTTTATTACTCACTTTTCCATTCCGCTACTACCACTACAACCACTGGCCACTGATCTGTACGCCTTGGATAACAGACCGTGATATACGTGCATGTCGATACCTGCAGTGGGTTCCTCAATGAGGCGGAAGATACGCGTTTTTCATTGGAGTGCTTCTGGTGGCAGACAGTCGTAATAATGTACGTACACAGTTTGCTAGTTGGCATTAGAACAACTCAAAATATATACCTACCTAGAGATGCATTTTTACACTGAAGAGCGCAGAAAGAAAAAAGCAAAAGAAGAGTGAAATTGAACTCTTCCATGTTGCGTTGCGTTATTTTTATAAAGCCATCCTCTTTCCTACAATATATCTCTCGTCTGTTCTATTTTTCTCACTTTTTTCACTGTCATCATTCTATTTTCCCTTTCTCTTCTCTCTCTCTCTCTCTCTCCATCTTCCCACTTGGTTCTCTTCTTCCTTCTTTCGTTTCCTCACTCTCGCTCATCCAGCACCCAACAGTAGCAGCTGAGCAGTCACATTGTCGTCCTTGTCATCATCAATATTATTATTATGGAAGTCTTTCTTTCCTCATTCATTCCTTTCATCAATAACGGTATTGTTATCAGCAATGTTTGCTTCATTGAATGCTCTATATGGACAAAAGACTGCCAGTTTATTGATTCTAATCATTTAATTTTTCGGAGGGTCGCAACATTATTACTTTCATTTGTGTATATATACACCGATATATGTCTATATATAATTGTCTCGATGATGAGACACCAGCAAAGCACTTTTTCTCCCTGAAGTAGCACTTTTTCATCGTCTTCATTCTTCACCACCGTTCCTACCATCATCGCCGTCACCATTAGTGTTCCTAATGCCACTGCCACACTACTATTGAGAATAGGTACTCATCTTTCTCCGTTTTTCTTCCACCATTATCATTATTATTTCTTCTCCCTCTCACTTTATTTGTTACTCTCTGTTTGCGACAATATTAGAAATTGATGCATTATTTTTTTTATATAAATAAAACTTCAAATTACGTGCGCGTTTACCATGATTATGTAGGCAGTGGTGCGAGGAATTACGTTGCAAGCAATATTTTCACTTGATCAATTGTCATCATTCCCTGGTCTTGCTTTCTTTTGACATATAACCAAATTAGTGTTCCTCATACGAAATGTATTGAAAATAGGAATCAAAGAAGATGGTAGTGTAGTTATAACGAGGAACTTTACATAAGATAATAATATCACACAAAAATATTATTCTCATAAATATATATCTCATATAGAAAAATACCAAGCAACAACGATAGGTAGTGCATTGCTGAAGAGTTCGTCTAACCTGAATATATGCGTCCTAAAAATGTACTGCGAATACTGCGATTTCTGCTGAATAGAGCTTTGAAGTTTTATTGAACGGCATGGTGCACATCCTCTTATGCAAACAATAACAAGCGATTGAAACTTTGCAACGCTGCCGTAATAAATAATGCACCCCTATGATCATCACGGATGCAGCATCCATCAACCTGCATCATGCTCACTGGAGTATGCACTAAAGTTGGTAAATGTGCATCAGAATAAGAACGCATTCATGTACACCCCGTAAGAAATGAAATTTGTGTTTTCCCCTATTTTTAAATAAAGAATGGATAAACGTGCAAGCGTTATCGGGTGAGCAGACGACTCGCACACTTGCACACGCAGGCAAACAAACTGTTGTTGTTTTTATATTGTTGTGTAGCCAGTGAAAAAGAAATAGAGAGAGGATGAGTTTGTTCGTAGCAATAAATCAAAGGCTTGATGGCACATGTATAATTTTCCTTGTTGACGAATGGGCTATTTAATCGGTTTCCCCCTAAACCCAACCCACTGTGTTAGACCCCTTTCCACAATCAAATAACAATGACACAAGTCGTATGTTAAAGTCAGAAATGAAATATTAAGTAAAACATGAGTAAACCAATAATTAGGGAGTTTGTCGTGATCCCGGGAGAGGGAAAGATTACTCGAATTTAAACGTCGAACAAAAATATCAAACGTGTTCCTTTTTAAACTCTTTTTATATTCATAACAGTTTCCCATGCTCAACTCCTTTCCCTTATCTACTTCTTATGTTGTAATAATCTCTTTTTGTCAATTACTCTAAAAATTATTCATCAGTTCATCTCCAATTATGAAGAACGCTGAAGAGATGTGAAAATTTGAGGAACGTCATCCCTAACAAAGTATTACTACGAAATCTTCAGTCTCTCAAGAATAATATTTTCGTACACGGGCAATTAAGCATCGGGGCATAAAGTCAAGCGTAATCACTACAGGCGAACCGAATCGTCGAGTTGACGAAGATCGAAATTTTATTTCTACTGCCACAAATCATTCATTCATAATGATGGCGTACCAATCAAACCCTTGCTTTATGACGCTCAATTTTATACACACAAGCGTGTATAAATAGAAAGTGAATAGTAATTTATTTGAGCACATCACATCATCGTCAGGTTGATCATTAACATAATCGCATCTTATTAACCTTCTAAAAAGCTATATAACAACTAGTAATTGTCGTTTTACAACCTCCTTTCACATCTTACCAATCGACAGGAGTACCATCACCATACCACCACATCAAGTGCTAAGTCATAAGTACAGAAGCATCTGCTTAAAATGATTTTGTTTAACGGGGAAGTAGAGGAATATTTAGAACGTCGGTACACTACGTCCCATAATATCCATACCTATGTTCAAACATGTATGTCTGTCCTTCCATTAAGACAAGTAATTAGATAGAAGAGAAGAGGAGAAATACAATTTATTCAAATTCATTGTGCATCCATAAATAGCGATTTTACTGTTTGACTTGAATCAGTGTCAAAATCCCCCTTATTTCCTTGTAAAACTCCATCAATTGTACCATACCGCTTGTGAGTAAAAAGCAATTGCAATTTTTGCTTTCTCTGTTTACCCACGAGTTGCTATATAACAGGTTTTAATGTTCGTACGTACGTATAAAGCCATGGGTCACTTAAGAAGAGTTTTTTATTGCTGTGTTTGATACATTACCAAACTATTAATACTAAAACAATGTTTGGCAATAAAAATACAATCCCCATTCCGATAAGAAAACTGTGTACATGACTTATCTGTGACGCTAAATTGTTGGTAATAGTCGTCATCGTCATTATCTCGGTGGTCATTAGAGTTAGGTATACGCCAACCCCAAACAACAAATCATATTATTATTGCTATTACGAGTTCTTGATACGCACACAGACACACACACACACACACACCATTATAATTTTCTCTGCCACCAGAGAGTCAACATATTACCTTCTTTGAAGCTAGCACATTTGCAGTACATAACTGCTATCGGTTGAAATGATTTCCTCATGTGGATTTCTGTTCATAAAGATGACCTCCAACCTTTTATTGCAAGAGGGAAGGGAAAGAGGAGTGGCGCATCACAGCACAGTGCAAGACGAACATTTAGAGAAATACATTAATCCTAATTTCACATGATATACTATCATCGTCATCATCATGAGACGAGATGCGTCTCGAGAAAGAGGTTCACAGAGGAGATACGTAACGAGCGACACGTTGTTGAGCCAGCCCCTTTGCAATTAACCTTTGAGAAATTAGACTTTAAAAATTCATATCTCAAAACGACCAAACTGCTTTCGTCTTCTTGCTTTCGCTTCCTCTTCTTCCCAATTTTCTGATTATGATGTTACGTTCTGCGGCTCATGTCTGGCGCATTTCATGCCGATGACGAAGGTTTTTCCCTTTTTACCATTTTTGTGAGTAAGGTGCAAGGAGTATCGTATTAAGTCAAAAAGTCAGTCAAATTAATGTTGAACGCAACAGCTTAGATACATATTCCCCAAACTTGACCTTTTCTATTTGGCTCATTTACGATTGTAATTGCTCTATTTAAAAGAAGTTAAACCATGTACTCATGACTGCATATACCCCGTGTACTATTTTCCAAAACCAGCAAGCGTGTATGTTGTGCGAGCGGTGTACTCTTTTGGGGCTGCATCAAGTCGAACCTTGAGGCCTGGTTGATCTCCAGCGGAAAAATGGGAAAAGGATTTTCTTGATTAATACATTAAAATTTTTTTAGTGGATTTTACTTATGACGTGTGTATTAGACTTACCGTCATGGGACGCATAATGAGCTGAAAAGCCTCAAAAAATGTGTACAAAAATGAACTGAAAATTACATCATTATTATTTTGTAATCGTTGAGAGTCATATAAAAGTTGAATGATTGAAACTTACAGCTGAAATTAAGTACATGAAATGCATGAATGAAGATGATGTTGACGTAGAAAATGAGAGAGACGCGACAGGACAAGGAGGGGGAAGGCAATTCAATGTTTAAAAAATCTTCCTTCTATTGGGTATCTCACCATTGCTATTAGCACTCAACAGGTCGGTCGTCACAGGTACAACTTGTATGACATGTTGTAAATGACATGATAACTCCCTAGGCTAATAATAATAAATAATAACAATAATAATAATAATAATATAATAATAATCCAACTCAGCCCAGGCATGTGTAGATTGGTTATGGCTCATAATCAAAGCAACCCACATTATTATAAAAAAAGTGTGCACATAACCCACATAAACATACTGTACACCTTATGTCGTTTACTATCATCACTAGCCGTGTGTAGCAGTGATTGTGAAAAGGCCGAGTTTTCAAGTCCTTTTTTTTACAAAATGCTAATCGTCTTTTACGAATTAATAGTAATAATAATCTACAAGACCTCCGGGAGATATGAGACCTCTCAAAAATATTATTACCGTATTTATGCTCATCGGGTAGTCGTTGGAAAAGCTGGGAGTTAACCACCAATCTTTAAGTTATGAGTAATGCGTTGTATCTTTATGTATTTTGGTTTGTGTGAGGGAGCAAGGAAGAGTGAGAAGGTTTCTAGGTAGGTAGGTAGGTAAAGGCAATACGATACTAAACTCTGTTGAACAGAAAAAGAAAGTTGATGTCGGCAATTTTTACTTTTCGAGGGTAAGAGAGAGTTAATAATAATAAATGCTTATATACGTGCTCATCAACTACATGGCATAGCTGGCCACATGCATTGTGCGGCGGTGAAGTGACTCCCTCACGATGATAAAGGAGTTTGTCCAGTTTTCAAGAAATAAATTGTTGACTCCCTGCTGACATCAAGAGATGATTTTACGCCAAATGAAATGATGAAAGCTAATCTTTCTATTACACTTACAAACTGAATGGAAAGACGTAGAGGAATGTTTTTAACACTGCGCACAGCTATTTTATTTTTGGGTTCGGGTTAGATAAAAATCCGATTTATACCGGTAAAATAACCCTCGATAGAATGTAATGGAACTAGTCGTGTGTTTTGCAGTTTACTCGCGCATATTTCTATTGACTAATTATGCAAATAACATATTTTTCTCCTGGCAGATACTGATCACTATTAGTATAAGTGTGACCAACAGAGAAATTTTGAAGTGCTTTCATGAAATAGCCAGAATTTTAGGTACCAACCGTAACGTTATACAAGGTGGATGTACAAGGGGCAATTGGTCAGTTAATTTTAATACAAACATTTTCCCCAAATCTTTGCAAATCTATGCGAGAATCAGTTTGTCACAACTTATCAAACACGGTAAATTGTGAGCATAGGGCAATGGCTACGTTGTCAAGCATTCGTCTTGTGATCACTTACTCCCTCCCCACAGGAAGGACTAATTTTACAGCATCGTAATTATCTGCTTACAGCGAGTATATATATACATGCATCTAACTTATTATGGGCTACACAACACAAACGACTTTAGAGTCAAACATTAATTATCAGTGTTTGTAGCTGGTTCCCAGTTATCGCGTAAAGGAAAGTGTGACATTCTAAATTAAGGCAATATGTGTCAGAGGCTCTCTCTAGACATGAGAAATGAAAAAGGCAGGAAAAATTGTAGTACATTACGTAAAGTTGTTTTACGAGTGACGGGAGGTCGGTAAATTGAATAATGTACCTACTACCTACAGACACAACTATCGGCGCTACAAAATATAAAACAGAAGTATTTTATATATTATGTTTGCGTAGACGAAAAGCGTTCATCTTCCTGAGGAAACTATTAAGCGGGTCTTCTTAATGTGTTCAGCCAAACAACGAAACACGAAAAGGTGGAAGGAAAAAAGAACACACACTGTCATACACAAAGGGAATAAGTTGTTGTAATATGTCCTGTTTGTGTATTTGCGTGTGTTTGTGTGCGACTTGCGAGAGAGCGACTTGCAAGAAATTGTTCATTTCTCTTTCTTTCAGTCAACTTGTCATCACATATCATTCGTCTTTTCGTGCATCCTAGTTTTCCTCATTTTACCTCGTAATATCATGTGTTTAAAAAATAAATTGTTGAGGTTTCTCTCTTGTATACAGTCGCACGTAACAAATATAGGTGAAAATACGTTTCGGTGTTTCTCAAAAACTCCAACGAGTAAGTACATGAGAGCAGAAACGTCACACTTTAAGAAAGAATGGTTGATGTTTCTCTAAAGTCTAAAGTGAGTTTTATGAATAATATGAGCATAAAAAGTGTGACTTCATGTTACCCCAAATTATCATTAGGTACATATATAACGTACTTCGTTTCACGTAGAACACAAATACAAAATTGTGTGTTTACATTTACACAATTACACACCACCACCAGAAAAAGGGAAAATAACGGCAACACTTTTATGTCCGTTCTTTCGGGAAAGGAAGAAACGCAACAATTTATTGCTACAATGACGTTCTTAACTTTATTTTTCTTTCCGCGCGCTCCAGAAATGTAGACACTGTTGTGCTGAATGTCGTCTCTGCAAATGGCAAATGGTTCCTCTGTTTAAAAATATATATATACGAGCATAATACATAACACATTTTGTTTCTAGAATGGTACGTTTAATTCTCCTCAGTGTGAATACCCGTAGTTATTTTGCTGTGTAAATTTCAAGCCTTTCCGTGCAATATTATATACATCTTGATTTGCTAATCGCTTGCATTTCTTTGTATGTATTACAATTCGTAAATCTTAATTTTATGAAAAATGGGTTGGTTCTTTTATGATAATATCCGCACTCTCACAAGGATCTGAGACGCTCTTAATTGATAATTGTAAAACTAGTTGTGCTCGTCGACTCACCATGTAATCATGATAAAAATTATTGTTATATAAAATGTATTATTATTGCTTGATTATATGCAATCCAGGAATTATCATTATTTGTATACCTGTTCCGTATCCCCACAAACACATGTCCGCAGACGCTTGTGAAGATAGTAATTAAGGCATCTCATAACTTACCTTTACGCATGAATTCCTGCCAGCAAGAGAGGAGAAAAAAATCCCTCGCACTCATTTGTTACTCTCGCTTTTCCCCCTTTTTACAACAGTACTTATCTTTCCTTCCATCCATCCGTCCTGCTTACTTGTTTAAATTGTTGGTGTTGTTTCAAGCCATTCATAAGATAATATTCTTTCATCATATCTCTCTCTATACGCAAGTTCACATTGATATGGTTTTTAGCACGAACGCATGTAGCCTTTCAATAAGATTTGATTACTCTGGCGGCATTATCCTCGTCGCCATCGGAAAATTTTATGCGAGCAATATACTTTAACCTGTGCGCTAAAAGTTCACCCAGGGCATCAATTTGATTGCAATGTTGTTGTAATCAGCTAATTTTTCTTGCATGCAGGTTTGCATGCGTGTGCTCATATAAATGTGCTCCGATCAAACTTACATCCTCATGACATGACGACGTGACCGTTCATGATGTGAAACGGTTTTTCGCCACAAAAATTACAAATAGCTATTAATTTATTCGTGCCCATTTTGAGTGGTATATAATACCGACCAGCTCATAAACATATTTTAGGAGTTTCGATTTGACGTCATTATCATTCCATAGGGAAGATGAAGTGCAGTGCAGGTATCCTGTGTACTTGCATACCTTTATAACAGGTATATAGTCGGCTTGGGACGAACTATAAAGGTTTCAGGAAGACTTCAAAAAAACTCTTTTCATCGTGGTGGCATGTAACTTACCTTTTTAGCCCCAAAACGAAATTACATATTTATTTGGCCCTGGTCTGATATAAATACGCTCTACAGATATATGTAGCAGAAAGGAATGAATAATTTTTTGTTTAAATATTCCTATACATCTTCTCTCTTTCTCTCTAAGACCATTTTTCCTCTCTGCTAAAAGTATTATATGAAAATGCTAACAATATGCGCAAACTGGTGGATCTCCTGCTGAATTCAAGTTAAATTACGACCACTCACTTCATGCATTCATTAAATGAACCAGGATGGTAATTATCTTTCAAGAACACAAAGATGATGGTCATTTTTGTGTGTAGTAAACTAAGCCACGTGATAAAATATCAGTTTATTACTATCATAGATTAGCATATTAAAACAAATCTTGTCAACACATTCAATGTGTGTGGGAAGGAAGGAGGAATGTGTGGGAAATCTATTACATAGTTTGCTCTTTGGATTTTATACTCGGTATTCATCAGTGTGCTTCGAACAGCACATCTTGAGTCGGTGAAAAGGTGAATGTGGTTTAAACCAACTGATTGGATCATTGGCATTATAATTGTTAAAAGTCTGTTAGGTACAACATATACTTCGTCGCATACCGTGAGCATTAAACAATAAATGCATCTCTATTCCTTCAGTACTTATATCATACTTTTTTTATTATTGCTATTCCTGCGTCAATAAAAAATGCGCTTACCCCAAATTACATCATGATTCATATAATCAGCCATTAAAATTGCTGGGTGGAGATCAATGAACGGCTGTTATTATTTCGTGTTATCCTAAAAACCCAAAGTTGGGCTCAATAAATAATAACTCAGGGTAATCTTAAATGTATTTATTTACGCACGTTTCCTTTGTTTTTATAACTTGACTTGATGTGCTATATGCGTATTTTTGCAGCTGGTGCTTACAATGTAAGAAAAAGGATTAAATGCAACATAACTTTAAAAGTAAATTAATTCTGAAAAGGAGTAGCATGTAGAGGAAGACATTGAGGCATGGGAGCAAGTAAATTCCGCGAGTGGACCATTAACAATGTCATCATTGCCAATGTTTCGATTGCCTGACTTCCGTATTCTCCTCTTCAGCCTGAATAGGAAATTGTTACCAAGTGAAGAATAGGATGTTGCTGGGAATAAGTTCTAAAATGGGAGAAACGTTTTGTTAAAATTAGCTCAGCTATCTGTAAAAGTAAATGAGCTAACAAGATAAATGTCAGTATTATGAAGACATTTGAGGAGTAAATAATGACGTTGTAGGTCAAAGGGTGAAACAACACATGTGAATCTCTGGGAAAAGCGTTTAACCCATGCATAAATGTTATTATTGTTCACAAGCTTTTGGGATAATCGTGCAGGCAGATAAATGTATATGGTTGTTCAGGGAAGGATGCACATGCTTCTCCGGTAAACGAATAAAAAATCCTGTGGGTTGTGCGTGTTTTGTGTCGGTCTGAACGGATGAATATTTTCCAGCACTAATGGGATACCCACCAGTAATTGGGATAATATTCCATAGCATTAGTACATAATATATAATTGCAGTAAAGTGCAGTTGCACCAATAAGGATCCTCATTCGTGACAACATTTGACATTATTAGATAGTGTTATGTTTAGCTTCTTATTGAGATTGCCTTTTCAGTCTGTAGAGTCCTCCGGATAGCGGCGTGTCCGCCGATTAAAATACTTTTTGAAACGACAAAGATTTTTTAAATTATGTTTTCACCAGCAAATTTATGTGGTTCCGTACCTCTGGGATAACACTAAAAAATGTATTACGTCTAACCTCCATACCAAAATTACCATCATTTTCAAAGAATTAAGTAAAAATTCAGTTGAATTTCTAAATTTCAGAATATAATATTTCACTGACGCAGTACCTACGCATTTCTACATTTCTTTTTGGGCGATTTAAAAAAATGTGTTGTACTAATCTAGAACTTTTTGTGCGCTACCCCCTTTGCCGCATTTATTGTACAGCTCTTAAGTATTTTCGTACATATGGTATGTGCTGGAACGAGTAAAGATGTTTTTTAAATTTCCATTGCTGCTACCACTTCTTCAATTCCCGCTACTACTACTGGTTCAACTCAAAATGACATAATAATACGGAAAAAGTGTCTTTTCGCCGCTCTACAATATGCATTTATCACAAGATTAAGATAACTTCTTACTCGCCGCTCCGCTGTTAATTCTACGAATAAGCGAGTGTACATTACGTAGGGGGCACTCCACAACTTCATTACCATTGTAAAGATTCTCCCGTGAATCGTGAAGCCTGTTCACGTTGCGTTGTATGGTGCAATGCATATATTTTGCCCGTTCATGTGTTTCGTTGTCAGAGAGAGAGAGAGAAGTGCAGCTTTTCTCTATTTTTTGTAAGCCCAATTAACAGCGTTACCCCAAAGTTTTTTCAAGGGAAGCATTCCATTTGCTTTACCGTAACCCAGGACATTTATCACTTGAACTAAGATCGGGTTCAGTGCTTAAATCACAACATGTTTCTCTTCTTCCTTTGGAGAGTCTTTGTCTGAGAAATACAAATACCAACATTGGGAGAGTGTGAGTGAGAAGGATGACTTCTTAGATGCATAGCGTGCAAGCATATAATTCACTTTGTTTTACAACAACGGTCCGCTCCGATGCCATTCTTATGCGTTCATGCACCAACTTCAGAGTGAACTTTCAGTAAAATCATGGATCTCTTACCAGTTTCATACTTTTTACACTTCTTCCTCTGAATGGGGCTGAGTACTTGTGTGTAACTGGCAAGGAGTCTTTTGTTTTAACTTTGCATAGCAAGTGTAGAGAGTAACACACAGGTACAATGTTTGTCGTGTTTTATGTACAATTAATAAAACATTTTCACATTCTAGCGTGTCGCAAAAAATGCTCAAGCAAAACGGACCGAAGAATTTTTTCGTGCGATAATGACGACGAGGTAGTTTACATACTATGTTTATTTTCAATTCATCCATCTGTAAATCCTGTCGCCTAGAAAGAATCCAACTGCAAATTGGCAATCACTCACTTGCTATATTTGGAACGATCAATTTTACAAACCAACAAAATTACCCAGGCGAGAATGTAAAGATGCGACTTTTAGTCAACAATTTGGAAATGAAAATTCTTTAAAATCTTGCAGGAATTCGGGGAACAAATGCTCCTTTCTTTCTTCAAATTATCTCTTGTTGCATTACTAATGCTGGAAGCATGTGTCTGCCAACTAGAATAACTTTTTACACGGCCGGACAAAACAGGAGTGTTCTTGTCATAGTTGAATTGCTAAGATTTTCTTTGCAATAAAATCCATACTTACGTTGTGTCATATTTCATGTGTACACACACACACACACACACAAAGTTACACGAGAGCGAATGATGAGTTCCTTCTATAAGACATTAAGAGTAACATTTGAAGCCAAGAGGACGGAAGGAGGCAGATTTCACCGCAGAAGAGTCATTGTCAATATCGCTTCACACCATTTATAACATTAAAACTACATGGGATTGGATGCCTAATCATCAGTAGCATAATAATAGGGAATCTAGCTCGTAATGTGCTTAAGTTACAAATGGAGAGCGAAAATCACAGCGCAGAGATTGTTTTACTACTTGCACGTTCGTAGTTTCTACCTCCCTTACAAACATATATATAGACACACACGCATATACATAGGTAGTATTACTATTTATTTATGTGAAATATGTCAAACGCTAATGATGTCTTTTGCTCTAACCAAAATATTTTTAGTTGGGCATCTCAGCTTTCACATGGGCCGGGAAATCATTTGACACGAAAGCAATTAGACCATTTTTTCCCTCTTTCTCACTCTATTTTTCTCCTGTTACTTTGGTATGCTCGTTCTTCTCGACTCTCTCTCTCTCTCTCTCTCGGTGACGTTCTATTATTTCAAAGAGCTCGTTCCTCTTCTTCGTGACATGTGTACCTTGCTTTCGTTTTTTGTTACTTTGTTTGTCTGCTATTAGACATCGTCAAAATGAGTTCATTTGTTGTTTCAGTAAAACAAACTGCACTTCCATTTTTACATTCCACCGAATTTTTCTGTAAGAAATCGGTGTCAACTCATTAAAAAACATTGTTTATTGAAATGTGATCGATGTCACCGCTTTTAAACTCATTAGCAGATCCTGTGCACGATTTTTTTCAAGCGTGGTAACTACTTGGCACGTCCGTTGAGTCTAACAATTTGTACCAGGGTTTGAAGCTACTTCAGCAGTACCTGTTATATATGGGGTAGATGTACTACTTACATAATGTGCGGTAGCATATAATAATTTTTAAAAATATCAGATAATTCATTGTAAAATGCTTTTCCAAAATTGCTTCTGTTACTTACATATTTTCATTGTAGAATTGATAAATTTACGAAACACTGTTTTAACAGCGCTGCATTTTCAGAATCGAGATCTGAGTTAATATTTTAATATTAGAAGAAACCTCAAGTTCAACTGACATGCCAAGTGGTTCCCGAGTAAGACTTAAAAAAGCTATATGACAATACATTACACATTATTACATTAAGCGAGTACAGCATATGTTGAGTGTCGTTGTAGAAAATAAATGTATTAAATAAGGCATGGCAAATGTGCAAACGGAGCATCAAGTGTGTGAAAAATTAGTACGACAGTAAGACTCACGCCAATGCTCATTATCTTCTACTTGGCTTATTCTAATAAGAAGCTTCAATGCGTGAAACATGATAATTTATGTTTTCGAAGAAATGGTCAAATTTCAGCATTTTCAATAGATGAAGGGGGAAAGTGAGATTCATCAATCTTACGGAAACGTACGAAAGAATAGCAGAACTTTTACGAGGCCCTGCCATGTGACTGTTTAACAGCTTCCGGTGAATCACAAACCAGCGCGTGAGACTAAACGCAATTTCTCTGTCAAAATATGTTTCTCTTTCTCTCTGTCGAGGAAATTATGGCGGAGCTGTCGTAATAAAATGACTGTAGGTGCTCTTCGTTAATTCCAACACATCACCCAAATGGGGAATGCAGCATGGGCGTATGCATAATTTCCCTCCAACATCTATAGAGAAATCCTCAATTGCGTTCAGAAAAGAATAATATTTCAAATGACGACGTTAGAAAGTAGAGAACGAAAGGGAGAAACAGGGAAAACGAGTAAACCTCCGGTAAACTAGGTACAGCTCCCATAAAGAGCACATCTCCATTTTAATCTTGTAAGATGCGCATAAAAGCCAACCGATATATATCATAATAATAATAAACACGGCGCTAAAAAGAGTCATGGTATTATGAAAGCTGAAGAAGCAAGCAGGGAAGAACTCTCATTTCCTTTGCACACTTACGACTTCCAGGGAGAGAGAGAAAATGCGCGAGTAACAGTTTTACTTGTGTTACCATTATTCTTATTATTCACTAAAAATGCTGCGTTGACTCACTCAAGTTTTGAGCGTGTTAAGCAAGCCACTGTGAGAGAAGGCTGATGGTAACACTGCAAACCTGCTGCTTCTGTTGATGCTGCTGCTGCTGGGGTATGAAGAAATAAAACGCCAGGGAAAGTAGGAGTGTGCCTACGTCCGCATATGCGGAGAAAGACGAGCCCACACGTTTCTATGCACATACACGTAACAAAGATATATTTATTCAATAAGCAAGTAGCAAGCCCCATCTTCCAAAATAAGACTTATAATAGGGTGGTGGTGGTGGGGAATATAATAGGAAAATGAACTCACCAAACCATGCATTCATTCACTCCATAAAAGCTTTAGTGCTTATCAGAATGCTGCCATAATTAAGTTGGAATAATAGCTTAATTTGCAATTTGATTATATGACGACGACTAGGAAATTACTGTTCTATTATAATGTGAGCAAATATGAACTCTTCTCCGACAGCACCATACCACTGGAGTGGAGCTAATATATTGCTTGAAACTGGAGAGAGAGAGTTGGTGTGTAGCCGGTGTACTCTTGTTGTGTGTTTCACGACAACGAAGACGGCAAAAGAGAAACTTTCTTTACAACTTTGCTGTTTTGCCGTTGCTGCTGGTGTTGTTACCACATTATTATTTTTGTCTTTCTCTTCTTCCTAGATTGCTCACCCAAGTGGAGTGGAGTCGTTAAATAATGCCTTTTGCTCTGACTAGGACTAACTGGCTCGACGAGACGAGAGGGTTGTATTATGTGATCATGTGTTTATATAATATGTATATTTTATACGTAATGTTTACTACAACAGTAGGGCGTTGAGGCCGACTGGCTCATGAAACGATTAGGCAAACTGCTCACTTGGAATTTGTGTGTTTTGTGTGTGTATAATAATGAAAACTAGATAATCTATCTTTTCACAGAGATAATGTATATATCTTTATTTCGAGTAAACAATCCCATTATTATTACTACAGCTTGATGGAGCATATGTAAAGAATTCACTGACGAAGACTAAGTATTATACCTACCTACCTCAATACAACTAGTTTCCTCGGTGAAGCTACTAGCATTTCCAAACAATAAAAAAACAACATCAGGCAACGTAGGCTTAATGATCACTCTCAAAGTAATAGTAATAATCATATTAAAAGGAAACAATGAGCCAGGACAAATACAAACTTAAATTTATAAAATATTCAGTATTGATACGCTAACGTTATACAAGCAAATTAAGTATGATATGCACATTGCTCAATGATAACCGTTTTTACGAATATAAAACAAGCGTTTACAAAATTTAGGCACCAACTATTCGTTTGCAGAATATTGAAGAGAAAAAAGAAATTGTACAGTACTAAACGGTTACAATCACAAAAATGCATTTAAACGGATGAAATATTAATATGGGCACCATAAACATTTATATAAGTACTTTTGTCGTTTCCACTACAACTCCTGTTTGCTTACATGTACCCCGTCTCGTTTAAAGAGCTACTTTTTGCTTTGCGAGCATTTTCCTTCATGAAATTTTCATTTTGATTTCTCGGAAAAGACAGAACACAATTTTTATGCCAGCAAAAGTACAGTAATTGTTCATATCTTGTTATCTTTTTTCTCTTCCCCGCATTTATTGCTTGCCGTTAACATTAACATATATATATATACAAAAAAATTCCCCGTTAACATCAGCTCTACTCTTTAACTTTCACATTTAGGATGGTAAGCAGAAGACTAAATCTTTATCTGTGTCCAATGTTCCCTGCTGACTAGCTGGCTGAGTGACAGTTGTCGCGGCTTTCAAAAGCCGCTTGTGGTTTCACTCAGCTACATTGCTGGATCCAGGGAAATAGATTCTTGTGTGTGTGGCTTTTAAATAAAGCGAAAGCTTCCTTAACGGATGAGCCCTCATGAAAAGGGGGTTTATTCGTGATTATGTACATTCATTACAGTCAAACATTTTCCCTAGAAATCAATGAAAGACCCTTTGATGAATTTGTTCATCCTCGTGCTTATCTTTGTAAATCATACACAATGCCTGGAACTAAACAACATATCTAACTATAAAAATATTAAAGTCCTGGAGAATTATTACTAGACAAAAACCTCCTACCTATCGATTAACGGGAAAATACAAAGTCCTTTTGTTTCCCTTGTTTTAGTATGGGTTGTATCATTCAGTTCATTAATTTAATTAACGGAGCCTTCATATTAGCCTAGCCGTATTGCATATACCGAAGTATCGGGTTTCTGGGGGAAACTAGTACATCTTCGATAATACATTTGCATTAAAATGAACTTTTTACTACGGAATTTTTCTTGCTGCCGTTAAACAAGTAGAAAATTTACATACCTACATTAACAACAAAAAGAACAGCAAAGAGTAAGCTTTACAAAGCTTAAAATGAGATATACAAACATTGATAGCAAAAATAATTATACGACTTTATTGCACCCTCGATCAATCATACATCATACTAGTGTGATTTATGTTTATTCTTACATAAGGCACCCTTGCCCCAGACAGGGATGGTGCTCCTGGTGCGTACAAAACAAAAAATATTTCTTTGTTGTTGAAAATATATGATGAGTTATAAAAAACAGAAAAAAGTTACATTATGTATATCCTATTGGTGTAGTAAGCTGAAAAAAACGTGCACGAGTCTGTAGTCTCGTCTTTGTCACTGCCAAGTGCCAACTGCACCACAGCATCATCCCACTACCGTATTTTTGTTAGCAATAATGCTTCACCCAAGTTTTACAACAAAATCAGAGAGCACTAAGCAAATATATTTTAATAAAGAACCGCCACCATTGATATTTGATATTTACTCGAATGAGAACAACTAAAGCGACCGAAAGAAGTGTCAGCATCCACGTTTCCCCTAAACATCTTGATAACAATCATAATAATGGCCAAAACACGTGCCCTTATTGCAAAGGACCAAAATGACGTTTATGAAATTGACTCGCAAACAAAGCATTACACTTTCATGACTTGCTCGTGCCATGTTCAACATATAAACTTTTCTCAACTCAAATACACTTTTCTCAACTCAAATACACTTTTCTCATGTAATTAAATACAAAATCGAATGCTGTGTTAAATAAATCTGTAATACAGTATCTCCGTCGTCAGAGTTCAGAGGAGATATTATCTAAACCTAAATTATCTTATACTACAAAATATGATTACCTAAGATATCTATTACTATTTTATATGAATTTATGCATACATGAATTATATACTTTACTACACAGTTAATCTGACACAGTATCCTCCCAGCCACCATCGAGTTTCTTTACATATTTATAGAAACAGGGACGTTGTTTCTTAACGTTATAGCTGACAGAGGACTCCCGTTTCATGGAGGAACATTGCTTTTGCTAATTTTCTAAATTTGTTGTTATATGTTACTTTATATGGCTAGTTGACATGATAAATTGGTAGTACATACATCATCTTAATGTTAACTTCTGAACAATCACCACGCCATACGCGTATGTACACATAAGCATAAAAAAGATCAATATTTAGCATAATTTAAACGTAAGATAGTATGCTTCCTTTAGGTTTGTTCTAAACTGTCCAAAAACTACCCAACAACTCAGTTTTCTTATTAATTATTTTTTATTTTAAAGTGTGCTGGTCATGTCTAATACTAATATGCCAAGCGGAATGACTCCTGTAATAAAAACCCTGCTGAGCAAGTGTCATTGATTTTCTCTGGCAACATGCAAGATAATGTACGCGGAGTACTTTATTACTTGCGTCTTACGTCTAAAGTATAATGAGCTGTAAATTTGAGTGTCAAAGTCGGCCAATTCCTCGACTTAGAATCGTACGTATTCAAGCTCATCAGACTTATCATCATTAAAGCATATTTCGACACTGTTATTTTGCACTATCAAGCTCCTAAGTGCTAAGGGAATGCAGAGCGTGGGAAACCGCATGTTAATTAGATAAGTCGTAAAACAAGTTTCGGAAAAAAGATTCAAAATTCACGTCATCAGAAGGAGGAGAAAAAAATTGATTCAATATTAAGAAAAATGTGTGAACAACAAAGAATGTAGTAAATAAACTGTCGCCAACAACCAACCGCAACGACAGATCTTTGCTAATAACGCTGAATAAAAATAAAATTATCTATAGTATTGCACTATGTGAGCTTGATCATTAACTGTACTCCCTGAGTCAACTAAAAGAACCAAGTTTTGGCACAGAATAAAATTGGTGCTCTCAAGACCTGTCTGTCACATGAAGAGACTCCTTCTCCCTGAACGATTTTACCATTTGCTGGTAATATATCAGTAGACGCGTCATAATCATTAATTGATGGGACATGATTTGTTCATTTAAATTCAAGTTAACTTCCATCAATCGTCATTGTACTTAGCGGTACCTAATTGATTAATGTTTTTTTACTCTGCCGACAGCGTTTTCATGAATTGGCTGCTTGGCGGAATATAGAAGGCACACAAGCAACGAAAGTAATGCGGGGCGAAGGTGGCATCGATAAGATTACTGATTATGAACGTCAAGCTGCTAATGAGACAGCATTCCGCTACTTGGTGCAAATCAAAAACATGGCGCATCAGTGGGACCCCAGCGTAACACTGCCTCTCCATGTATTGTATACAATACGTAGAATCAAAGACGTGCAAATTAAAATGCTTTTAAAACTCATAATTCTAGAAGACAATTACCATCTATTTGATGTTCTCCATTAAGAGGAAGTTATTATCGGTTTCCGTGAGAGACATTAGCTACAAGTTGATGGGAAAATGTTAATAAAATATAGGACACTGTGTGTAGTTTACTAAATTGGAAAATAAATACAAACTATAAAACAAATTAAGAAAAAGTGGAGAAAAGATGATAAAGTGCTGAGTTGAGACATGCTAAATAAATTGTATTCTGATCAGGGATCAACAAAATACACGTCAGTTGTTCAACCGTTGAGCCTGTTAGTATTCAATATCGGTTAAAAAAATATACTTCAGCCAAAATTTCCATTAGCTAGTTTCCTCACAATTAAGAAGAGAGCCGCATATGCTAAAAACGACTCAAGTGCCAAAAATGAGCTGTCAAAAATACGAGTCATAGGCAGTTGGTTGTCATTATGTCACGTACGTAGGTGGGTAATCTGCATTGATATTCATTTGTATTGTGTAGCAGTTACACAATGTGAAAAAAACAAAAATGAAGTTTCATCCATAACGTAATTATATGGATCTCATTTCTGTGTTCAATTTAGCGAATACAAACTACGCTCATTCGAAGTAACGATGTATTAGTTAATGAATGCAATATGGTAAAAGAGGACGTAAAACTAATGCCATTTTCTCACTTGGGAAATGATTTCACGAGAGAGTCAAATGATTTCTGCCAGGAAAAACGTTAAAAACGAATAACACTATCATTAGCCATGTAATGCCATCATATAACATGTTATAAATACATTGGGTATCACCTAAAGATGCTTCTAAATGTTGCCTGTATACATAATCTATAAAGTTACTCGCAACCTCCAACAACTTATGAATCTTGATTTCCTTACTATTACCCCTCTGACGATGAGTGTGCAAAGTGTAAATATGTTACGGCAAAGCATCATCATTTTCATGGCGCGGTAGAGAAAAATTGGCTTCGCTTGCCGAGACACACTATAGGATGTTCGGGACTTTTCCAAAGTTATGTTTCTTCAAGTTACGTGATGTTAAAAATCAGTGACAAAAAGGTTTTCTCAGAGAAAGGATGTCGTGTTGAAATACTCGAAAATAGCACTGAAGCTGAGCGTAATATGAACGCTCAAGTGGAGATAAATATGTATTTTTACATTAATAGTTGGTTTGTTGGTTATTGCTGATAATGATGACATGAACATTCCAAACAGCGTCTCTCATTCAGAGATTTTTTTTCGTAGAGGATGGAAGTATTAGCTCCGAACGGAATTTCATTTCTTTTGATGTCGATAAAACGAATGGGAGTCAGGATTTTAGTCTTCCGTTTTTATGATGTACATAATGACAATATAATGATTCAATGGGGTTGACTTTTCCTGGTGACAGGATATTGGCAATGTGTTGTTGTAACTGAATAAGTGTAAAAGAAGAAATCAAGAGGAAGGAAAAATGTGAAAAGGAATAAATGAGGGAAAAAGCAGCAAGTATTATAAACTCGCTCTCCTCGCCTTTCTGTGTACAATGTGTACTCTTTATTATTGATTATCCGACAAACTGATGAGTACAACCACCATAACTCTCTACATTTTTAACGCATCATTTCCTCACAAGATCATTTCACTAGGTTATTTTTCTGCTGTAATAACACCACGAGTTGGCGGCTCGGTTGGTTACGACCAACAACTTCAACCCGGCGAGATAAAGTAAATAGGCAATGATTGTTAGGAGAAGTCATGGTAGAATACCTCATCGTCAAACACTCACCTTACCCACAACCTAAACGTGATTAGGCTCTACGTTTACAATATATCGTATCGCACAAGACCTATAATCGCCCTAAAACCTACAAACTCTGAAACTTAAATACATAAACCCTTTCCACATACTTACGAATTACGATACACCACTATGATGTCTCCATTTTTTACGAAGGAATTTACAAGCACAAAAGATTTAGAATCTTTTATCACAGTGACAAGTACGACCTATCCATCTAGTAAAAACATACTAGCTAGATGTCGGTGGAGCAAATAGAACAGTTTCAATAAATAGCACAAGCATAATGAACACTTGCACGAGTTTATTAATCAATAATATAGTTTTATTCATAACTTGTCATAACTGACATAATAAATCTTCCAATGCTACAATGTAACAACCGCCGAAGTTACTTAAATAGTTTACATAGTTACATTAGATATACTGTTCGAGTGAAATGAGCTGGGTACATAGAATTATTAGAAAAACGTTTAGAAACGCAGGGAATGGGGGAAATCTCGAAAATAATAAAATGCAGGCAGATGAAAAAATCTAGCCCTTATGCATGACACTGAACTCTACGAAAGTAATCATTTTGACGCAAAATTAGATAATTGTATAATCAGAAATACTTTTTCGTCTTTCGTTTCATAAATGCGTTGGTCTTCGTTTCTCTAACTTTCCATGTCAAGATAACGGATTAGTACACTACTAACGGATCTACCGGAGGCAGTGATATTAGTAAAGTATCATTGGAATATATCAACAGTAGTACAATGAAAGACATTCCTGAAGACGACAAAATGTGGGATTATCTAGAAATACACACTGAAGATAAAGAAAACGAAGAGAAGGATTTGTACGATTTTTAATTTGAGTTGTTTCAAATCATCACAAGAATAGTACCTTTTATTACACAGTATATACTAATAAAATACTACATTTACGGCCTTTAACATCCTTCAAATAAACCTGACTTTCTCGAATTTGTTTTTTGACTTGACATTATTCTTCCGCATATGGATTTATTATACTACTCCGAACCGATCTGCCGGAGACTTCTATAAAATTTGAGGTTTATTTTAAGGAAACTAATAGAGCTTGGAAGCTATCCTTTTGATTATAAATAGGTATAACATATACACCGGTCTGATTAAATTAGAATAGTTACAAGAACATGCATTGATGCAATTAATATAATGACAATTAAAAATAAAAATAGTGGTACAATAATAACATTTAACAATAATATAAAAGCTGACTTCAAATTACTGAGGGCAAAGAAAATGCGATTGTCTGCCGTTAATTAATGCTGTTAACGCGGTAAATTCGGGATCATTTGTCTCATCCGGAAGGTTTCCATCACCTCGTATAGCGTTCAATAACAGTTCCCGACACTTGAGCCTGACAGGGTCGCCACTGATGCCAGTACTTATCGGTGGAAAAGATACGACAGCTTTCGCTGATTTTGTAAATGGTGATGGAGCCGCTTTCGGGGGTTCTTTACTTTCGAGCTTGGGTTTTTTAGCGGCCGATGTTTCACCATCGGAGTCACCATTTGTTTTCCTTGTTTCTGCTGCTTTGGTAGTGGATGAATTGGTAGGGGAGACCTTCCCTTCGCTGTCGGGAAGATATTTTTTCCACTTTTTTATTAATGATTTAGCAAGGCCTATAACGTCTTTGTCTTCTGATCCTTTCCTCAATTGATTAACTGTCATTCCTATTCTGGTGTTCGATAATATATCCAAATCCATTGGTATCTCCCGTAAACTTCTAAGTAATTCTAGTGCTTCGCTTTGATCAGCTCCCGTTGCCGTCATCTTCTCCAGCTGTTTTTGAATATCTGAAACCTTGGCCTCGACACCCATTTTTACTTCACAAAGTGTGTCAGCGTCTGATGAGAATTAATCAACAACAGATAATTAAAGGAATGAAACTGGTCACTATGAAATGATATATAGACGTGGAATATAGCTAGCATTTTCATCTTATGATAAAGGTGAAAAACAAATTTTAATACTCCGACATACAAAGAAAGAGAAAGGAGGATTTAGATTTCATGAAAATAAAATGAAAAAAATGAAGTGTGTTTTGACTTTAACGTTGCAATTAGTACACTATTCTTGGATTAAATCATTCGTTCATGTCAAATGTAGTCTGTACACCTGTCCGGAGAACCATCACAATAAATTCAATACCGCACAATTTAACTATGCATTTTACTAGTGCCGGCCGGCGTCAGAGTATGCTGTTATCTGTCGTACACTTACAGTATTAGTTGCACAGTTGCACATGTATACATGATCATTTATCAAATTGCCGTGTACAAATTACAATCTCTTCACACACACACACACACCTGAATTTTAATTTTAAGCATCTGTATTAAAATGTATAAAATACGTTTGGCGCCTTGTCTTTGCTTTTTTCATAATTTAACATAATTCTGAAGTGGCATAACATTGTGAATACATCCATTACTTATCCCTAAAAATATTACTATCCAAAAACTATTTTCCATCATCTCCCGCTTTAATCTAAGTACTGATCACTGGATGTTTCTTATTTTACCAGTTGATCATTTGTAAGCATTGTTTGGACAGTAATAATAATTCACAAAATTGGATAAGACTTACCAAACTCACCGCTCTCAATTCAGGGCAGCAACAAGCAAATATTTCTCCGGGTATAAAAATTGACAGTGACTTTATAGATTTCTAAACCTCTGCGTTACCGTACATTTACCTCCTCCCTTCTATATTTCAATACTCCTAAAAAATTGCCGTAAAACGCCACTACTGCTGAAATAATTTTAATTAAAAAGATGCGGCTGTGATTATTTCTTAAAATCGTCTGCCAAAGAGTCGGCCTGCCGATACCGATTCTCTTGTTGTTAGTGTAGTGTGAATAGGAAGCCCGCCTGTGAGACATATCGTGCTGCCACCAAACACGACTCGCTGGAAGAGTTCTCAATTCATACTTATTTCATGGTGTACATAGTGCATTTTGATATGGTATTGTATATGTACATGATAATATGAGAATGAAGAAGTGTATGACACCAATTGTATATCCATTCCATACGTATCTGCCTGCATCTATGCCAACACTGCTGTTACTGACCGGTAAATAATCTTGTTGGAGAATTGTTTCAACAATGCTTATGCTTGGTGAGCTTAGGGATTTCCTCAGTGTGGATATGGATCCTGCTCGTGCTGCTCCGTCCACTTGTACATCATCGCAATTTAATGCCTAGATATGCCTGCAATTCCCAATTCCCATTGACTTGCCTCTCTCTGTGTGTAAGTTGAGGATGGTGGATTGGATACCAACAGAGTTTGATTTTCGTGTGAACTTCACTATCCGACAAATGGATATTCTACAGCCGACAACCCGACCTTTCATTCATACTGTAAGCGCCCCTGGCAGATAATAATCCATTAATAATTTGTCGATATCATTTTTAGTTTAACGAGGTAAGTGTACGGTGGACTAAATGGCTATATGACACAACAATAAAGAGATAATAAAATGTTTGGAGGGATGTACGATGTACGGCTATGAATTAGATGCGCCTGGCCGTACTCCATGCATGTCACATCTTTTTCCGTTGTTCACATTGATGAGATCACTTTCCCGTCCCCCTCCCCTTACTTGCGAAAGTTTTTACATGTATCGTTCCAAGAAAGTTCAGGTTCACACAATAATTTAATAAATGCATTGGGCCAAAGGATCCAACAGCCTGGTGGGTGTCTCAGCGGTAAAATCGCTGTATGATATATGTTAGTTAGTATGTAAAAAAATAAAATAGCTAAACTTTCGTCAACATTGTATATACCGTAGAGAACGAAATATAAAAAGAACCTCTTTTAAATTAAGTAATCGAATTCTCTTCACACAGGAGCTTCTATAAGAGCGGGAAAGACCATCGACTCCTGCATGATGTGTATATATGTCCTTTCGTCACTATGATTTATGAATAATAGTCAAACTTTACTTTTCTTCGGAAGGAGATAAACTTGCACAACTCATATATATGCTTACCTATTAATATACTTACCTATATATCAATACTGAAGACAAAAAAGCGAACATCAGGTCAGACCACTTTCGGGTCACATATAGGGTCACATATATAGGTCACACAAATTTTGAAATTTCAATTTCAAATTACAAATTACGTTTTGTAACTTTTGAAATTTCAATTTTAATTTACAAATTACATTTTGTAACATTTGTGGGCTCAATTACAAATTACATTTTGTAATTTTTGTGGGGTCAATTACAAATTACAAATTACGTTTTGTAAATTTTGAAGTTTCAATTTCAAATTACAAAATACACTTTGTAAATTTTGAAGTTTCAATTTCAAATTACAAAATACGTTTTTTAAATTTTGAAGTTTCAATTTCAAATTACAAATTACGTTTTGTAATTTTTGTGGGCTCAATTTCAAATTACAAATTAGGTTTTGTAACTTTTGAAGTTTCAATTTCAAATTACAAAATACGTTTTGTAACTTGAACAGCAGGTATGGAGCAAGATGTAACATTATTTCACCCTATAAAATAGAATAAGACTTTATTTACGCATTTACTTTTTACAAACATCAGTCATTAGTATTTAATATTTATGCACATATTTTGTACGTTCACTATATCGAGCTCATGTTTATAATATGGATGTATCATGATTCATGATATTCTAAGAATTTTGGAGGGTACATACTTTTTGTGTTTTTACAAATTTTGTGGTTTAAGCGCATAAACACGTATTTTGAATTTAGGCACATATTAAGGCACATGTCATCGTATTTCCACATATTTTGGGCTCTTGAAACAATAAAATCAAGATAAATTTCAGCGACGAGTGAGTTAATTTTTATCGGCGACAAAATTACACATATGTTCAAAACTTGACAAAATCTGATGGCAGTGTAATAAAATTTGATGCATACATTTGTATGCATTGCCCACGGAATTCACCGTTAACTGTGTCAGTATTAAAAGAATAGTATTAAGCTGTAGAAAATCCCTATATGTGCGCTGTATAGTCGAAAATGTTGCTGTAAAATCTTTATTACAGGTCACCTCTTCGTATATGCGAGTACCACGGTACTACGAACGGAACCTGTCTTTGAAAACCTGGATTCATTTTGTTGTTTTTTAAACATTTTTTCAAATCACTGCAACTACAACTGAATTTGATCCATAGGATGCGGAAAGCATCAGAACAGCACAGTAATTCGTACACACAGTTCACAGAAAAGAAGTCATTGCAATAATTACTGAATATTATGAACTTTCATCGGATTACAACGTCAGGTTGGAATCGCGAAATATAGTGCTATTAACAGATACACAATCAATTTAAGACTAGTTAATTACATATTTTAAAGTAAAAACAACTTTGTCCCTTGGGTTTAACATAATTACATTTAATACAAAGCTATGAAGTCGCCTATTTAGCTAGAGTATTTCAAATATTATCTTACACATACAAATTATTAGCCATATTTATTGGAGGTAAGCACATATTTAAGCACATATTTAAGCACATATTTTGGCATTTTTAAGAACATAAATACACATATATATTTGTCTATTTAACCACATATTTTTTGTCTCTCTAGTCATAACATTGTCTGGTCTTACTGCTCTAATTAGCAGCCTACAACATTTAGGAACAACAACTAATTGTTAATACTAGTTTAATACGTTTGGTCCAGATCGGCCAATTCCTGATCCAATTGCGGTGCGGGTAAAAACAAAATATTCATCGCCATTGATTACATTCATCACCGTAATCAGTACCATATTTTGCTCTTGATCTTGATGGTTTTAGCATTTTAAAATTGTTTTCTCAAATGGGTGATCAAGATCCGTAGGTCGATTAAATACTTTCGTTCGTATACCAGCACATCCGACCTTCTGCTTCCCATTGACTTTGCTGTTTGATTTAAGATCGCCGTGCTCGATCTATCGGCAACTTCCACAACTTACAAAAAGGGTTACGTTATTGTCATGCCAGCGTAGTATCATCTTTGTGTTCTTCTTCTGGACGGTACGTCCAGCTTCATTACTCCGTTTACAGTAATACGTTGAGCTGGTATATATGGAGTAATATGGACATGGAAGTCACTGGGAATGGGAAGGGTAGGAGTCACAGTCAATACAAAAATCAATGTAAACTGACGACTACCGTGATCCCGAAATAATTCTTGCTTGTTTACCATGTTGTGGGCGAGTGTAAACTCACAATTAATTGTTACGTTTATCAGGTTGACATGAAATGTTAGTATATGTGCATGTAACTGCATATTATTATGTATAGTTCAGGTTCATAGTTTGTATCCATTCTCCATTCAAGGATTATGACAAGACTTTGTAGTTATGAACTATTTGGGTAGTGTTTCGGTTTAAATATAAAATTTTGCAATAATTTTTTGGCGTCGATCCAATTCGACCTGACGTGTATTATGCTTGTACGTATTTATTGAACAACAAGTATCAAGCAAGAAGGTTGCTTCTTGGTTTGCCTTAGCTCTGGGCAGGAGTGAATTTATTGAGAAGTTTATTGTTGCCATTTGTCGGTAATTGGAAAAGAGTTAGTAAAAGTTGCTTGCAGTAGTCTTATGGTGGTTTTATTTTTATTTGTTTAATTATTAAATAAATTTTTTCATCTTTTACGATTGAGCATCGGAACCGATCGCTTTACATTCATATGTATCAGTTATTTTATGATAAGCCTACCAAATAATACTCTAAACTACATAGACAGTTATTTCGATTTTATTCATTTTTCATTTTCCTTATGGCATTTAACCAAAGAATAATGTTTATCTAAATTATTCTTTAGCTAGATAAACAGTATTCTATGGGGTTTACCATGGGAAAGTGACAAGGGTAGAAGCCCCCCTCCTTCATGTTTAAATAAGAGTTATCGCGAGGCCAAACGGTTCAATGGAGTAATCGTACATCCTTAGATCTTAGATATGACATCTGTTCCACAGGTCCTACGTAACTCCCCCTGTGTAAGTTAACCTGGGACTGGAACCACTGTATAACAGAGACGATACTAGTATTGTCATTATTAGATCTTTTGATTTTTGAGCACAGATCAAGAAATTTATTTTCCACAGATGACAGAGTTATCGCTTTTACACAATGGCATGGCAGCACTCATGGCACTAAACAAATTTACACCAGCATAGCTGGTCCTTATAACATGCATTTATGTATGTAATGTAATTTGTGTCAATGCTGGTAGGTGGCAAAGCAACATACTTTGCTAGATTGTAGGGTTGTTGGAAGGAACATCCAGTGCAGTGTACGTTCACCATAATTGTCTCATACCATCCCGAGCCGACTGGTGTGGTGATTTGTAATTCACTTTATAATGTATGCATGTAACTAACTGAAGGGGATTGAAACATTGAGATTGAGATATTGCTTTCTATTTTTGATTCTTAAACGGATACCGAGCGTAAGTTGCAAATTTGTATTTTATATTGCTTTTAATTTATTGCCGGATGAGGAAATTATGAAGATCTGGAAAACTTAAAACCGTAATTTTGCGAAGGAAATAAGCACTGCCAACTGCCGTAGTTTTTGGTTTTACATACAACGATGACCATTTAGATCTATACCAGCGTTAGTGATACCCCTTTGACATTGACTCCATCAGCCCCCCGTAGAAATGTAAAACCACATCTGGAACCTACTGAGGTTTTATTTTGTTTGTTTCGTGAGCTGAATGAATCTGTCTGTATGAAACTACGTTGACCATTGTACCGACAACGTTAACGTAACAGCAAGCTGTCACATAAACTGCGAAAGTAGATATACACTGCATTTAGTCGGCGTTGATTTGTTTAAAAGTCTAGTATTTTGGATCTTGTACTTACTTATTTTTAGTAATTCTGAATTCTCTTTGAGTATTAATTAAGGTAAAAGTGTGAACTATGAGAAATTTTATAGTCGATTTTTTACGATTTTATGGTACACCAATGACTAAATTTGTCTGTATTAACTTCGCAGGTACTAACGCACTGTGGTCTGTCGTGTGAAGTAAAAATGGGTGTCGAGGCCAAGGTTTCAGATATTCAAAAACAGCTGGAGAAAATGACGGCAACGGGAGCTGATCAAAGCGAAGCACTAGAGTTACTTAGAAGTTTACGGGAGATACCAATGGATTTGGATATATTATCGACCACCAAAATAGGAATTGCAGTTAATCAACTGAGAAAAGGATCAGAAGACAAAGACGTTATAGGCGTTGCTAAATCATTAATAAAAAAGTGGAAAAAATATCTTAAGGTATCCTCTACAAATTCACCCACAACCAAAGCAGCAGAAACAAGGAAAACAAATGGTGACTCCGATGGTGAAACATCGGCCGCTAAAAAACCCAAGCTCGAAAGT
>JAHZNE010007302.1:0-14381 GCA_027744055.1 Callyntrura sp. NNG-2020 | reverse complement strand
TTTCGATCTCTCTCTCTCTCTCTCTCTCTCTCTGACTACCTTTTTTGTCTTTTTCTTTGTACGCCGTTGTTTCTTCAATAAAGGGATTAGTGCAGGAAAATAATGGCAGATACGTGAGTTACTCTGTGTCTGTTCTTTTTGCAGCAGCAGCAGCTTTAAACATGCATGGATGCACGTCTGGCCTCGAATGCCTTGTACTTGTGCACACTCAACAAAGCCATACGAAAAAAAGAAGAAAATGAGACAAACAAAAGCAGGGTTTTTTCTTCTTCTGCTGCTGCTGCTGCTGCTGCGGCTGCTTCTCACTTGAAAATGTAATGAAATGAAAAAAGAAGGATACATGCGTTTTTCAGCAGTTTTACAGAGAGAGAGAGAGAGAGAGAGAGAGAGAGACTCGCAGTGTGCAAAAATATTCTGCATAACTGCTTTAGGCATTGGTATAACGACAACACGTATTATTTTATTACGTATTCCCAGTTACTCGCTGCTGCTGCTGCTGAAAAAATCTCTAGTTTTGTCAGGTCGTGTAATATGTGCAAAAAATGGCAAAATGTATGTTCGAGTACAGAGAGTGAGGCTATCTTAAAGTGAGAAAAAAAAACCGCAGAGAAAGAATGTGTGAGACTTGACGCGTTGTTGTATCTGTAGGGCCGCCGCTGCTGCTGCTGCTGTTGCTGCTGGTATGGCAAGAGGAGGAGTAGTTTACACAGACAAGTTGGCATTTCAAGTATTTTAAATCGAAAAAATATTATATATGGCGCTATGTCAATATTTTATGTATGGTGGATTTATGGCAGAAAAACGAACTCACCTTGTGTGTGTGTGTAGGTGTGTAAGTCAGTTGCCGTTTGGTTACGCTTCTACCAAAATGATACCTGCTGTTACACGGTTATGTAAGGATAACGTGATAAATTGGAGGAGGTGGTGGTGGTTAAATAGTAAGAAAATTATTCAAATGTAAAATAGATATGGGGTGGTAGCAGCGAAATGTTTTAAAATAGTTTAAGCGCCGCTGCAAGACGCCAAAAAAGAGTCTGGGTCAACGGTCAAGCATTTCAAGGACAGTTTCGGAACATACTTTTTTGTATGTCGGTACCAGGTGGGCGGTAAATTTTAAATTTCTTGTTACAAAAGGGAACAATTGAAAAGTTCCTTTATTATAACGCCAGGGGGCGATGCAGGGAGCCTATTTGTTCCTGTTTGTGCTGTCATTTACCAGAGAGGTGTGCTACTCAAATCTTTTTGAAGTTGAAGACACCATGTGTACTTGATTCCCATGATTCGGTCCGCCGGACGGTTGTACAGATGCAGGTGCTGGTGTCATAAAGCTTGACACAGTATCTAGCGGTACCTAATAATGTAATGACATTATTTAGTCAGTCACGATGATGATGATGATGATGACTTATCATTCAACTACCACATAACTGCACACAATCATCGTAATTTTTATTCTTTTTAAAGATTTTTATTTTGTTTCTGCATTTCATTGAATCAATCCATCACGCTTGTATGGGTACATGCACTGCTGCACACCACACACAAGTAGACACACGCAATATTGCGTTTGAGATGCAGTGAGAGAGAGAGAAAAAAAACTGACAAAATGACACTTCAGACAGTTTTGTAAAGCTTGTATAAAATTGTGCAAAATTTAGACACAAAATGTCAAGCAGGTAGACCGGTGCAGAAAACACACAGTGAGACTGGCGATATGTCTACGTAAAAAACACCACGAGTACGACTTTTTTTACACGAATTCAAAACTTGGACTAGCTCGTTGTACCAATGGAATGTTAAAAACAGCATTTTTCTTGGTAGTACCGGGGAATGCATCCGGACAGGCGCTCCCGCGAATATTTCACAACTGCAAAAAAATGCAAAAAAAAACAAAAAAAAAATCCTGTAAAATGAAAAATGTGCATATCGGGCATTCCGCTTGGAAAAGGTAGGGCAGTAATAGCTTCATGACACTCCCTGTCACAAGAAATTCCCGCAGCCACACAGATTCTCGAATGCCGTCCCGAACAAAATAAAATTGACACCAAAAACTCACGTGCACGAAAATAGCAAAAAGAAAAATCCTCGACCCGCTACTTTTGCCCTACTACCACCGCTCTCATATCCTCCTATCCGCAATATTATTCCTCCTCTACCAAAAACGGCCCTTCATTTGCAGCCCTCGCGTCTCTCTCTCCTTTTCCACGTAGAAAAAAATGGCGGTGGTGGCAGCTCCTCATTTCCTTCTTTCTAGCTGACTGTGTACAAGGCAATTTGTGTCCCTCCATTTGGCTATAAATTAACTTTTAATGGGTCTCTTGAAGCAACCGGCACAATTGTGTTTGTGTATCGGCGATGATCTCACTCTGCTTTTAAGGTTGAGCAAAATCTACATAGATTTCCTTCTCACAAAAACTCTCTCTCTCTCCCTCTCTTTAGAACCGCTCTATTTTTCTCTCAAGAAACACAACCGACACACTGCATTCCCCTTTTTTGCTCACCCACCCTCCAAATTCCGGTCACGTTTTGGCTAAGTAAGTGACCTCATCAACCTGGCTCGAATCCAGGTCGGATCACTGGAGATATTGTTAAACAAACCCTCTGCTCCATTTCCCTCCTTCCTCCATATAAAACATTTAATTTCTACGCACGTCGTAATTCGCATCCCTCCCTATCCCCTCCATCCATTCTTCCTGTACGTTTGAATTAGCGTTTCCTTTTTTCCTTCGAGAAGCACGCCTCCTGTCATTTTTTTCAGGGAAGGATGATGCGGCTGCGGTGCTCCCACCACCATCACCATCATCACCACCGTGACTTTTAATGTCGTCGCGTTGTCATCCTTTTCCTGTGTAACATGAGACCCTCCATTTCGCCAAGTTCTCGGCACAAAAAAAAACATCCCGCTTCAGAGATTCTCTTTTCCAAGCAATATTCCTTTTCCATCTTCCTCATATTTCTCCTCCTTTGCCCATATCCTGGAAGCTCCTTTCCCAAACCCTGATCTGATTTCGTCCAGAGGAGTCGTCGTAATGCCCCATCATCATCAACACCACCGCAGAGCACTATACTAACCAACCCACCGTATGATTGCTTTAACGGGACCACTATAACATAATCATTCTGTAACGCCCGATCAGCACCATCACCCTCCCCATTTCGTGTCATAATTCCCAAGAAAAATATTTACTCCGTTTCCGCTCGAGAGAGAGAGAGAAAGAGAGGGAGGGAGGGAGAGAGGCTTTCGATAATTCACCTTCATTAGTAAAAAATATTCGTTCCAAAGGAAAAGTTTCCAACGGCAGCTGTAGAGACGGCAGATTCTCTCAGATTAGCAGAGATGACTTGCTTACTTTCCTACGACTTTATTTTCTACGACGGAAAGAGAGAGAGAGACGGAGCGCGGAGTAGCACACATATCTATTCATTTTGTATCCGGTGAGCTGCTTTGGAAAAGCGGGGGAAAGGATGCCAGCTTGCGCCTCACTTTTTCTCCATTTATCTCGAAAGTTCTCTTTTCTTCTCATAAGCCGTTTTCTTCTGCCCCTCCAATATTGACGTTGAATACCTAAATAGTGTGTTCCTTTGTAATAATAAATAATGCCATTCCAGTCAGTCCTTTCCTTTATTTCTTGAGCTCTGCCACTACAACTCTTCCCGGCGAGAGAGAGAGAGAGAGAGTCTTCTCTGATCCTCTTCATTTCTTTGGACGCCGACGACGACAACAAGGACGACGATGACGATGACAACAGGGAATGGGGATGATGTCGCTATTTGTTTGCTGGGATTGGCAAGTGAGCTCTTGGAATCGTCGCTGAAAGAGGAAAAAATCCTTTTAAAACCTCGCCAACCATCCACCTAATAACGCCGTTTGCTTTTCCCTTCCTCTATTTAACCAGGCTTGTTTTGGGACCACCGCGATACATGCATGCTTGCACATATCCTCTCAGAGAGAGAGAGAGAGAGAAAGAGAGAGAGAGAGAGCCACCACCTTTGTTACACGATAAACGTGAAGAGAGAGAGAGAGGAACGTAAAGTCCCATAATTCCTGTGCTTCTTCCATAGATACATTACGGCGTAGTAATGGACTGCCTTATGACTGATATATATGGACACGTCCACCTACTACTCCCACTCCTGCAATTTATCGATTCCTTCCCGACGAAAAAGGGAAAATGTTCTCAGGAAGAAAAGTTTATTTTTTTCCAGGAGAAAGAGAGGAGCGTGAAAAATGAGAAGCAGATAAAAAAGGTCATAATATTCGATACTCTATCTCTCTCCTCACCACACTCTCCCTCTCTCTAACGCTGAAGGATGTTTCGTCAGCCGGGGTTATTTGTTTAGCAGCAGGGAGGAAGGCAGCCACCATGTGTGTGTGTGTGTGTGTTTTCCTCATCAGGAAAGTACAAGATGAGAGTAAACAAACATACAAACCTTTTAAACCGAGCCAGTTTCCACTGGGGCATGTGTGGGTCCCAGATAATTCATGATTACTGGGGAGTTTTAGGTCGCCATCGACCCGGGACCTTTAAACTTGGGGCGAAATGCCGGGGTTATGAAGGGGGGTGACGTTCGGGGCTGTGATAGGGACAATAATGGTAGGGCTGGCTGGCAAAGTGCTTCTATTACTCATCTTGGCGAAAAGGTTATTTCGCGTGAAAGCTCGGGAGAAGATAAAGCCATGCGGAAGTGTAGAAAGAGAGAGGGAGGGAGATGGAGGGAATTTTTTTTGGAGGTGCAAGGTAGTCAATATTTGAGACGTAGATGGGGAAAATGTTAAAGTCTAGAAAAAGTCATTAGGAAGGTTTTTCAACGGAAATGGGGTTTGTTTCATCTTGCAAAACCTTTTTAACTTTTCTCCCAATTTTAATGGGCCGTTCCCTTTTTAAATGGTCTGAACTGCCATGAAAAATGGGACTGTGTATGTGTGTGTGTGTGTGTTTCCCCGGCAGGGAAAAGCAGTCAGCGAAAAAACGGCTATTGAAATAACGGCAGGGGGGCCGTTACAGTGGTGCTTGTCACAACTGCCAGTGTCAGAATCCATCTCGGAGAAAAGAGATATCATGTAACACGCACTTGGAGAAAGAGAGAGAGAGAGAGAGAGAGAGAGAGAGCCCGAGTAGAAACCGTTTTTCACTCAAATAATTTTGCACAAAAAAAGTGAAGAGATTTTGTGAAATACATAGAAAGGTTGCATTATTACTACCTCTCGGCGCCACACACGCTACCACTTTAGTATTAATGGGCTTTTCTTAACAGAGTGAGAAAGAGAGAGAGAGAGAAAAGCTAGCTTGTTTTTTTTCTTTTTCTAAAAGCGCCCGTTTATCTTACCTCTTCCTGCCGTCGCCGTGTTGTGTTCGGCGCTGCCAAAAAAGTTTTCACTTTTGCTTCTCCAGATATTTAATATGCATAATCCAAGACGGAGTCGAACTAATTCTATTAGAAGCGACCGAGACTGGTGATGGGAGGAAGAAAATGCTACCTTCTTCTCACCGTTCTTTGCTTTCTTCATTCGAGGAAATAGTGCGGGGGAGAGACGAAGAGAGAGAGAGAAACGGATAGAGAGAAACTATATGCCACTTTTGCTACCTACTTTTGCCCGTGCCTTTTTTAAAGAGTTGCTCTCTTCGCGATATTATTAGAAGACGATGATGAAGATAAAAATGCTGCTGATGCAGAGGAAAAGTCTTTTAAAGTGGAATACTTTTCACTTTCTAAAGAGGAAGAAGAAAGAGAGAGAGAGAGAGAGAGAGAGAAAACATCACCACCAGCAGTGCAAAAGTATAAGCCTCTTTCTCTCTCTCTCTCTCTCTCACTTTTCTCGCTGCTTCCCCTGCTCCGCTGCCTGTGAAAAGACGGCAAATCTCTCAGAATCGTTGTGATGGTAACTGGTATTTCATTTGATGACATTCCTTCCATTCCTCTGTCTATCTCCTGTACTTCTCTCGCTTTTTATCGGGTACTTCCTCTCCTCTCTCTCTCTCTGCAGCAGCTGCTTGACCAGCAACACCAAACCCGTTTAGATGTGTGCGCTCCCGAGAAAGAACGCTGCTTTCTATTTTTCTTTTCTCCCATCCTCCTCCTTGTTCCCGTCTCCTCGTGTTCCCCTCAAACCCGCAGTATTAACGCTCCCAGTCAGTCACACTCGGGCATGTCGCTGGAAAAATCTCATTTTTTCCCTCTCTTCTCGCTAACGAATCCATTAAATTCCCTTTCTTCTTCTTCCAACTCCCTTTTGGGAATGACAAAAGAGAGTGATTATTAATTGTGTTCACGCTTCATGCTCCCACCGACAAGACAGAGAGAGAGAGAAGACGGAAAACAGCTGGTGCGGCTGAAAAGACACAAAACAAGCTTAACTCTCGCTGTTCACTTGAAACACCAACTCTCTCTCTCTCTCATGATCATCGCTGTTTATCATCCTTTTTTATTGCTCAGGATTGGCAGGCATGGTCGTCTTATCCGTCGTTCCCATCTATCACCATCATCATTATTACGCGTCATCATTCATAAATAATGGCACAGCCCAAGACACGGAAGGATGGATGGGGAGAGCATAATAATGACAAAAATAAATAAAAGAAAATTCTTTCCAAACCTCCACTGAACTTGACAGAGAGCGAGAGAGAGAGAGAGAGCGAGTGACAAAACAACGTAACGCAGAGCGCTCAACGCACACATTTTTTTCTCTCTCGAGTTTTTTTTACTCGAGGGCTTATTTTTCTTCCTCTCGCCAAATTTATGTGTGAGAGCTGTGGAGAGAGAGAGACAAGATGTGGTACAGAGCGACGCGTCACTCTTTTAAGCCTTTTTCCTTGTGCTTGACGACACTCGACTTTATTTTGATGATGGGGCAGTTCTCCTACTGACGATGACGGTGGGATGTCAAGAAAGAGGAGAATTTTTTTTCTAAAGGTAACGGCTATAACGACCATGTCGATCAAGCCGCACCTCTTCCTTTATGGTTTCTCCTTTATTTTGGAGTCCGAGTCCTTGAAATAGCAGCAGTTATTTTGGAATGGAAAGCGACCTTGCATTTTTTTGAGATAACGGTGGTGACACAGGGTGACATTTCAAGGTCACCGGGGGAAATCTGGAGGACGCGTTAAACATTTTAATTGTCGGAGGGTTGAGGGTCACCCCCACTCTGGGAAGGAAGGGCGCCAAAATAATGTGTCGTAGTTGCCTGACGGTTATGTAGGGAGTGGCGATAGGAGATCTTGTATGAGGACGTCGATGATGATGACGACGACGACGTCATCCACGTTTAAAGTTAAATTTACCAACACGGAAGCAATACAGTAGTGAAACCTGCGGTTTGTAAGATTGCTCAAGTGACACGCCAGACAGACTAGGACACAATTTGTCAGCAAAAAAATTTGTCTGTAGACTGTTTTTCTAAATGACGAAAGGGTTATGTCGTTTCCTGTCAAAATTGCTGCACGAAGTGTGCTTGTAATGACTGCGTGAATCAAACTATTCGAGACACGTCGGATTGGATTGACAGGTTCCTTCTGGCTAGCTGCAACATCTCTAATAATAGCCGAGTGTCGTTTCTACTAGACATTTTGACAGCAGCTTACAAAAACTCCTCAATTTTGTTCCTTTTAACTCATTGGAAAATATAAAGAAATTCATTTTTAGGCTGCGGTCTATTTTCAAGTATATCCGGTATTGGCTCTTGACTAGCCTCATTTGAATTTGTATTCGTCTCGGTAGTCGTGTCCCTGCTGCCGAAAGTGCCTGGCCAATCAGGTAAATTTACAAATCACCACTCAAGCACTCCATTACAATTTTTCCCCTTTCCCCCCGCATTTTCCCACATTTCCCTAAAACGTCTAACAATCCGCGTGACATGAGTTGTATTTTTACATTTCCGTCTACACCATCACACGCTATTTTTTTTCTCTCTCTCGCTTCAAGTCCCTCTTAAGTACTCCAACTTCACGTACGAAAAGTGAATAAATAATTTATTAAGCCAAAGTGCATTTTTCTATGCCCTCTTAAAAATTGATCGCGACGAGAGATGCCCGTGTCGAGGGCAACCCAGATAGAGATCAAATGACAGCACTCAGGTACTACTACTACTCGTCGCCGAGGGGAAAAAATTGTTCAACATCTTTGACAAGTTTATCGATCTCCAACAAAAGCGACAAAAGCATTTTACCTCAGCATCCATCCTAAAAAAAAGAAGAATGAAACCGCCTTAAATTTCCCGATGAACTACCCTTCTCACCAGAGAGACCAGTGCGCGAGATCAATCTTGCCATTCTTTCCATAAAAATACCTGCCATCCCTCCCCACCCTAACGACGCTTGTCTCTGGTCAAGTGGGAGGCGAAGGTGTCCAAAGACTGAAATTGAAAGGGGATTCTTGTGTGCTCCTCCTCCATTTATTTACATCTGCATCTCCTTTGCTGTGTGATCTTGCTGCACAATGACTCTCACAAGTCACAATGTCATGCTCATAACATAACGACAACAATAATAATAATAATTCGTCATAAATAAATAAAATCACTTACCATTTTTGTGGTGGTGCGCTGTATGTGCACACAGCAAAAGAACCAAAACATTCCTCTCAAGAGCTCTTATGTGTGTGTGTGTGTGTGTGTGTGTGTGTGTGTCTGCGTGCATATTTGTAACCCTTTTTGTTATATACACAACAACACGAGCAGCTTTGACATTGACTCGTTAAAACGAAGCGGCAATAAAACTCTGGTAAAAAAAAGAAAAAGGATTTTTTACAACTTTCGATGCAATCAAAAACGGCGACAGGGGCGATAAATTATGCTAAAATACCTAAATGCAAAAATATATTTGCCTGCCTCTCTGCCTCCCTAGTTATTATTTAAGTGGTACACACACACACACACGCAGCACAACAAACGACGACGACAGACGACTACCTCTCTTACGAGTTTACAACGACAGGGATTTTTTATGGAGGAAAAAAAATTGTTTGTTCGTTTTTTTTATTTTGGGAGCATCACGTGTAGACCTGGTGAAGTGACGACGATGAGAGAGGGAAGAAGTGTAACGCGAGTACTTCATTTTTGCATGTCGACCTTTGCAAAAATATTTTAGCAAATTATTATGCAGGATTTTTCACTGCCTATTTTTTTTTCTTTGCCTTTTGTACTTGGCTTGACAACACGGATGAATACACGGATCATGAGAGATGATGATGATGATGATAATAATATCATGTCCATTGCCAATATAGGTTAACATTAACTTGACAAAAATTCCGCTTAACAATCAACTCGCTCTTAGGGTACCTGCGTGGCGTCGTTAAGTAATAAAATGGAAGAGTGAGCATGATGATCATGTTTCGGGCGAGTTCTGCACACAAAAAATATCTTGTTTGTTGTAGAGGATGATTAGGTATTTTCGTAGGGTACAAGTTGTACGTGCAGCTTTATGATCATCATCGTCGTCGTCGTCGTCAGCTTCATTGACAACACGACAACACACAACATCCTCCTTATCGTCAACAGCACTTAGGTTGTTGTTTTTTACCGCCACGCCAAGGTATCCCCCTTAAAATGGTAACGTCTTTGGTAAAAAGTAACATTAAATATAACACATCTTCCCTTTACATATCCTCTCCTGAGAGGGAACTAGCGGGAGAGAGAGAAAAGGAAGATTGTAAACCACGTTTTTTGGGAAAATCTTGCCTCTCCTCGCGTGAGACAGAGATTAGGAGAGATTATAACCCCACTTTTGCTTTTAAAAGCAGTAAAGGCCATAAATGGGTAATAATCAGGCCCGACACGACAATAACGACACACCATGACAATCTGTTCATTGTTGACGGGTTGTACACAGCTGCTGTGTTGTGTGGTCTTTTAATGAAATGAAATGGCTCGTAGGACCGCCCATCTTCTATTGTTTTTCGAACTACACTTGGTTTGCTCTCCCCCAATTCTGCCGTGGTCATGGTAGTGTTTAGTGTGTAAGGTTGAAAGATTTAGCAACCACCCACACACACAGGTAATTATTCTACCCAGAGAGAGAGAGAGAGGAAAGTTCATGATGGAAGGAGTGTGGAGGTAATTAGGCGAGAACACACGACCATAAAAAGTTATGCAAGATTCCTCTTGTCCGTCGTCATCGATTGGTCAAGCACATAAAAGCGGGAAAAGGGGACGTTTTGCTGACCACATGATGTAACGGTAACGACGTTGACGTTTGTTGGTCACCGTGGAGAGGGAACTGTCCCCAGCCCGTCTGTTACAAAAAAAGGTGTAGTGTTATTGTGTTAATGGGAAACATGGTGAAGCACTTAAGAATTGTCGTAAACACGGGACGAGCGTAATATGGCATCTGAGGAGGATGACAGCTTGTATAGGGATATAGGAGGTCGGTGTATAATAACCCATTATTAATTGATGGGGTAGAAGTTGTGGCCCTGCCAAAAAATGTGGAACAACCATGACAGCAGAACACTGTTGAAACAATAAGTTGGCTAATTATTAAATTATTATTAGGTTAGGGAAAGAATAGCACAAGCAACACCTTTCAATAATGCTCACACGGCAATTCCTTTTTTAACGACAAAAGGATCCCAGCATAAAAAAAGACATAAAAAAGGGTAAAATCTGTGTACAATATGTTGCGATAGCAACATTAAACGAATTTATCTTTGAAAAGACCGACAAACATGTACAATGTAGTCCTACTGGTAAGCCAAAAAACTGCAAGGTCATAGGGGAGTTTTGGGGTGTCCGTGGAGTAATTGGACGCTGTCCTACATTTTTGCCAAGTTAGATTCGGTTTTTTCCCGTTCAAAGCATTGACAAGCTGTTCGGATTTTTTTGAGTTGCGTCGTTGTTGTTGTTATTGTGATGGCAGTGGTGGTGGTGGTGGCGGCGGCATGGCAGGGAGTGAAGAGGAGCGAAAAAGAGGAAAAAAGTTGACTGTAGGAAACCTGAAGCTGGGCATGAGTCTCTGCCGTAGGGAGAGAGAGAGAGAGAGAGACAAAGAAAAGAGAAAAGCTTTGGTGTGCGAGAGTGGCTCTCTGGTTGGTTTGGGGGAATTTGTGAGCTGTTGTGAGCAGCAGCAATGCAGGGTTGGTGGTGGTGTGGAGCAAACCAGATCCTGCGTCCTCCATGTTCTGCGTGAGCCGTCAGAAATGGCAGCCTTTCTACGCGGAGATGGTACTATCGAGAAATCTGCCGTAGTCGGAATGCTATAGAGCCGTGCATGCACACGGAGTGTGGAATAGGGAAGGGAAGCGTTTTGCACGTACCATCGCCTTGCAATTGAAACAGCGTTTGGGCTGCATTGCCATGGTATTTTTCTGCGAATTCGGTGGTCGCTAAGCAGCCGGCTAGCAACCAAACACTATTTCTGCCCAGCAACTCGCTTCGCCATACAGAAGCTATAGTCTAATGGGGATACAATGAAGACGTATGCATATACCCCTTTAAGCGCTTTCCTATTTACTTCCTTCAGACAACAAGACCAATGTATCGTACTGTGGCGATGGGGTCCTTCAAAGACGACGTCCCCCTCTTTCTAGATAGGGAATTCTGACGTCTCCCAAAAGTAACCTCCACATTCCCTCCCCCCTTTGCAAAAACGCCCTGTGTCGGTAAAAGGTGGCCTTTTAACCGCGACGTCCTCCATGAATGACCCCTCCCTACCAACCCTGCTCGCAAACACGCTGAATCTGCAACTTGAGCATTCCGCACACCAAGCTACTTTCGCTAGCTGCTCGCAACTCCACTGACAATCGCATCTTCACCAAACTTCTCTTCTCTCGCCATCGCCATTCAGATTCATTCATCTAGCGTATCCAAGTAGAAGCGTAGCATTTCATTATGCAGGGAAGCAAAGAGCAGAAGAAGCGTAATAATAAATATTACGTGTAGCAATAACCAACGGCGGTTCTCTTCCTTCGTTCGTGTCTGCCCCAGTCTTACTCAGAAACTGAGACTTTTTTCACGCTTGCACCACACCACTCTCTCTCCTCTCTGTCTCTCTCTGCCCTGCTCCTCTACTGCTCCCGAGACTCTGAAAGAAATATATTCCTTCCTTCGTACAAACACACACTCCTTTTTCGTATGCAAATTAATTTTTCTCCATCTGCATAGTACATACATCTTCCCTTGGAGATAACTTATCTCGCTACGTTTATCTTATGTCCTGTGTTATCAAACTTATGATGATGATAGCTACTATTACGAGGATGATGACAATCTGGCACTTCTGGTTGATCAATAAAAAAGGGAGTTTACAATAAACAACACTCCACATCCCCGATCGTCAAGAAAATAGAGAAAACCAAAAGTGTGCTACTTTGGTTGGCATTCGCAGTGGGAAATAAATTGCGATCGCAAAAATACTGCATCTCTCTCTCTCTCCTTCTGTCTCTACATTGTCTGGTTGGGAAACGAGCAAACTTTTTGGCAATACTTGCCACTTGGAGGGAATATGAGCACACCGCCAGCCGTCTCAATGATAAATATATATTGGTCGGGAAAAGCAAACGTCGTTTTTTATAGGCATTTCCTGTTTGAAATTCAAAAATCCTTTAAACTGGGCCAATCAAGGTCACTAGAACTACCAGCAAGTTTTTATTTCTCTCTCTCTCTCTCAAGAGGGGGCAAAGGGGCATATCCCTGTTTGATTAAGGGAAGCCTCGGTAATTTGCACACACCTCCTTCTAACCCCTATTTTTCTCCTCCTTTTCCCCTCCGCGCGCGTCTCCTCTAGAGAGGAAGTTATTGAAGAAGGAGATTAAAAAAGGACGAGGAAATTGCTTTGCACCACAAAAGGGAGGTCTCCTTCCTCCTAACAATAATGAGATGTGGAGTACACACACCCGGAGTATTTTTCCAGGGAAGCAGATGCACACTGCAATACAACCAGTTAGATAAAAATCCTCCTTATTTTTCTCCGCTCCAGAGACTACTTCCACTACTTCTCTTCTCCCTCTCTCTCCATTTGCTACCTGACACAAGAGTCAACCCAGTTTTTTTCCTGCTCGTTTCTTCCCGGAAGTATTAAAAATACACAGACACACACACACACATACACACACCAAGACGCTCTGCTACATTATTATGCCTAGGTTTGCCCTGTACGAAATTAAGTGCTCAAATTATCCCCAGCTAAAAGGCTAATTTCCTAGAATTAAGCCATCGGGTCACAGGGGAGTAGGGTTGATTGCGTTAGCTTCTCCGAGAGAAATGGAGCGATCGTGCATACCCACACACACACACAGACACACTCACACAGCCAATCCAGGATGTAAAAGGGGAACGGGAATAAAAAAATTTAAGCGGAAAATGACTTACTGACTCGACATACGAAAACGAGTCGGGTGTATAACAAGCTTTCCTACAACGGCTACATAGACACAAACACACACATACACACAGACTACCACCATCCTGGCAGTTAAAGTTTATGGCCCCTATTTTTTCCTGGGGAAACAGATAAATAAATGGGGATTGAACCCAGGAAAAATGATGATACTCTTCTCTGGCTTCAGGATTCTTTGTCGTGTCTTCTTTGGGGTTCTGGGCACATTTTTCTCCGAGACCCCAATACATTCTCATTGAAGCAGTCTCCTTTTGTGTCTTTCTTCTTCTGCCGAATTTCAAAACATTTTGGAAGGATTCTTTTCCCAGAGAAAATTAAGAGAGGAAGGCACACACCAGAAAAAGGAACGAGCCGAGCAGTGATTATTTTTTGAAGAAGGAAGCCGTATCCTCTGTCATATGTACATATGTCTCCCTTCTTGTTGCTATCATCTCTCTCTCCCTCTTTCTCTCTCTCTGGAGCTAATGATGCTCTGTACAATGATATTATGCCTGACTGAGCGAATTTCTTCCGTTCAAGATAATGACTCTCAGAGAATAGTAGTGCTGCTCCTACTACTACTATACGTACTCCACGTATGGTCGGGTCGTCGTCGTCGTCGTCAACTCAAGCAATTTTGGATGAAGCAATAATTGTCGTCGTAAAGATTCACTTGACTTGGCTCATCCATATTCATTTCTCTCGCTCTTGTGTTCTTCTTCTTCGTCGTCTTCTTCTTCGTCGTCGTCGTCTTCTTCTTCGTCGTCGTCGTCTTGCTCCAGCTGCATGCTTATTGCTTACTCTCTTTTCTCTGGAAACCTCTCTCTGCAAAATAAAACAGATGATGCCAACAAGACGATAAAAAAATGCGGGCAACTTTTACAATTACAACAGACCTCTACTCCTGTTGTGTGCGTTACTTTGTTTCTTTCCCCACACATGGATGGTAGGCATTTTTTTCGGTGTACTTGTGTCGCTGTGTTTTTTTGGCCACACACACACACACACACACACACACACTGCTTGTGTGAAACCCGACACAGAGAAAAGGGAAAAAAGGAAATTTTTATG